>LLCB01000389.1:0-48131 GCA_001414345.1 Hymenoscyphus infarciens
AATTAATAAGTCTCTCTTTTAAAAGACTTTTAGTCTATTAGAGACTAAAAGTAGAAGATTTTTAGTCTATTAGAGACTAAAAGTATATATATAAATATATATAATTTATTTATTAATTAATAAGTCTCTCTTTTAGAAGACCTTTAGTCTATTAGAGACTAAAAGTAGAAGGTTTTTAGTCTATTAGAGACTAAAAGTAGGATGTTTTTAGTCTATTAGAGACTAAAAGTATATATATAAATATATATAATTAATTTATTAATTAATAAGTCTCTCTTTTAAAAGACTTTTAGCTTATTAGAGACTAAAAGTAGGATGTTTTTAGTCTATTAGAGACTAAAAGTAGGATGTTTTTAGTCTATTAGAGACTAAAAGTATATATATAAATATATATAATTTATTTATTAATTAATAAGTCTCTCTTTTAGAAGACCTTTAGTCTATTAGAGACTAAAAGTAGAAGGTTTTTAGTCTATTAGAGACTAAAAGTAGGATGTTTTTAGTCTATTAGAGACTAAAAGTATATATATAAATATATATAATTAATTTATTAATTAATAAGTCTATCTTTTAAAAGACTTTTAGTCTATTAGAGACTAAAAGTAGAAGGCTTTTAGTCTATTAGAGACTAAAAGTAGAAGGTTCTTAGTCTATTAGCGACTAAAAGTATATATAGAAATATATATAATTCATTTATTAATTAATAAGTCTCCGTTTTAAAAGACCTTTAGTCTATTAGAGACTAAAAGTATATATATAAATATATATAATTTATTTATTAATTAATAAGTCTTACTTTTAAAAGACTTTTAGCTTATTAGAGACTAAAAGTAGAAGGTTTTTAGCTTATTAGAGACTAAAACTAGAAGGTTTTTAGTCTATTAGAGAGTAAAATTATATATATAAATATATATAATTAATTTATTAATTAATAAGTCTTACTTTTAAAAGACTTTTAGTCTATTATAGAATAAAAGTAGGAGCCTTTTAGTCTATTAGAGACTAAAAGTAGAAGGTTTTTAGTAAAAGTATATATATATATATATTTATAATTACTTAATTAATTACGAAGTTTAATTATAATTAGTTAATTAATTACGAAGTTTAATTAAAAGAAAAATTTTAGTTTATTAGAGACTAAAATTATATATATAAATAAATAAGTACTTTAGATAGAAGTCTAATTATTAGAATACTCTTAGTTTAGAAATTATTAATTTATTATTATATAAGAGGTATTTAGTCTTTCTAGTTACGTTTCTTTTAATACTATTAAAGGCCGGTTCTCTATATAATACCTACGCGCTAATAAAGCTTAAAAGGCGACGTGGTTATACTGACGTTAGACAAGTCATATAGCCTTTAGAAGAGCTAGTTATAACGTTATAACCTAGCCCTTCTAAGGCTCGGGCTCGGTTAAATCGGCATGCCTATAGTGCTATAATTCCGAGGTAAGTATATTTACGCTTAAAATACTATCTCGGAAATACTACTCGGAGATGTTTACTTCGGAGGTGTTTCTTATAAAGGAAATACCTTATCCAGAGATATTTCTCGGAACTTTTCGTTCTCGAAATATTGTTTTACTCGTAATACTCTAAAGCATAGAGCAGTGCGCTATCATATCCCGTAGGGTACGCTGTAATGCTCTGTACTAGTGCCCTGGCACTACGAGGACGGGAAAAAGTGTCGGATTTTGTCCTCTTGGAAAATAGTCTTAAATTTAATATAAAACCACAATATAGTAACTAAATAGTGGTAAATTTATTGTATTATTTCTTAAGTAGTTAGAAACTCACCTTAGATTTTTTTAGTATTTTTCTGAGCTCTTTTGAATACCTAGATATATTATTATAGTAATAGTAGAGTGTAGCACTAGTATATAGCAATGGCCTAATATCCGGAGATAGAGGTTAAAGTATTATATTATATAGAGATGAATAAAAGAGAAGACTAGCTATAGAGGCACGATTATCTAGGTATAGGTAAAATGGATTATTAGGCTAGATAATCGCTAAAGCGATTATTATTCTAACAACTATCCCTTCTTCTTTAAAACAGATGTCCTTCTATCTATGTCTATATTACTAATACGATTAGTTATATAAATATTTTAAAGTCCTCTCTATATTATAATCTCTTATAAATTAACCTATAACCTTAAATATATACTCGTTTATAATATACTAATTCTACTTATCTATCCTCTACTCCTCTTAATCATTTTATATTACTTTTATTAGCCTTTTCTTACTTCGTCTTCTTAATTATCTTAACTTCTTCTATCTATTATTTATATTCTATTTTATTATTTAGATTAAAGAACTTAGTATTAAACTAGAGAGTAGAAGTCTCTATTATAATAGAGTTTAATATTAGATTTAGGTTTAGATTAAAGTTATTAAATACTTTAATACTAGAGCGTTATAGTATAGAAGTTATACTTAGCTCTTTATTACTAGATAAACTATTAACTATAAACTAGCTCCTTATATTAATAACTCTCTTCTTTAGAGGTACTAGTTTCTTTTTAGTTTAGTTTCTCGATACCTAACGCTATAAAGAGGTAGGTGTCTTCTTAGACGTATTTTTATTTAGTATTCCTTTACTAGCTTTTAGTGCTTTTCCTTTTTCTCTTTAGCTTTTTATCTCTAGTTAGAGGATCTTTACTTACTCTCTTAGCTTAATCTTTAAAGTATAATCGATATTACTTAAGGTCTAGTATTTATCTAATTAATTATATATTACTAGATATCCTCTTATAATTACCTCCTAAAAAAGTATCTATTAAGCTTAATCTCTTCTTTCTAACTTATTTAATCTCCTCTTAAACGTTAATACTATACTATCTCTTTCTTCTTTATTAGTTAATTATCTAAAAGTAGCTATATAATCTCTAGCTATACTATTTAATTCCTATTACAATTCTATAAGATAGTGTATTTAGTTTATATAACTATATTTTAAGTATAATACTAGATCTTAATATAATTTATATATCTTAGTCTTCTTTTCTTAAATTCGATCTTAAGTATCTTTTAATAACTTCTATTCCTTAGATAATTACTATACCTCTTCTTAGATATTTATCTCTAGAAAGTTAGAAGCCTTTCTTTTTTATATATAGATTAGTAACTCGAATTATCCCTTTTCTCTATAAGATCTAAGATCCTTTTTATATTTATCTAATAGCTATCCTCTTACTTTAAAGAGGTTTAGATAAAGCTTTATAAGCTCTAACTTTAAGAATTCTTTTTATAGTTTATTAATTTCCTTACTACTAAGAGTTAGCTAATTCTTCCTTTATTATTCGATTATACTCTTTTTATACCCTTCTAAATAATATCTCTTCTTATTAAACACTTTACTTATACGCTTATATTTCTCCTTATTTAATAATAATATCTTTATATCTCTTAAAGTAGATATTAGAAGGTCCTCTCTAGTCCTTATTCTATATTTTAATACCTTATCCTTTTTAGCTTATACTAATAATTAAGCTATAGACTTTATTTTCTTCTTTCTATAAGTAATAGTAACCTTTTCTCTACTTTTATCTAGTTTTAGATTATTATTATCTAACTCCTCTCTTCTATTTTCTACCTCTTCCTCTTATACGAGTTTTTTAAGTTACCTTATATATACTACTTATAATATATTATAATTTCCTCTTATAACTCTTAGAAGAAGCGTATATAGATTTACTTCTAGTATCTTACTAATCGAGTTATCTAATTCGTAGCCTTCTTTAAAAATATTACTCCCTTCTAAAAGGGTTTCTTAACTTCTTATTACTAACTTTATTTTATACTAAAGATCCTTCTTATTCTTTCCTACTTTAGCTTAAGTCTTTAAATCTATTTAAATATTCTTAAACAGTTATTAACTTATATAGTAGGAAGATATATAATTATAAAGTCTCTCTTTTTCTAAATATATTAAGTAAAGTATTAGTATCTTAAATATTAAATTATTCTTTTCTAAAGCTTTTTAAATCTTTATATTAATTATTTCTAACTAATTTAAGACTTTCTATCTAATAACGTTTAACTACTTAGAATCTCCTTTTATAATATTAAAAAGGTTAAGTAGAGTATAAAGTTAGTTTAATAGTTAATACTATTCTACTCTCTTAGTTTCTAAAATAATCTATAAGAGCTAGGTTATTCTAAGATAAATTTCCTTTTTAAGATATATAATTCTAATAATATTATACTTATTATTACCTAATCTCTTATCTTTAATTATCTATATTAAGAATTTTTCCTTTAAATCTTTCTTATTAAATTAATAGATTATATTAGTTAACTTCTAAGCTATTAGTCTTTAGTAGAATATGTTTATAAACTTAGTATTCTTAAGTATTTTAGTTATATCCTCTTATAATATCTTTAATTCTTTATACTTTTCGTCTAGCTTAAGTATAAATCGTTTTCCTTATAGTAGTAGTGTCTTACCTTATATATAGTATACTAAGAGTCTTTATAAAGTTTAATATTTTATTAGTAGATAGATTTAACCTCTCTTAGTATAATAGAGTAGATATATATTAGGCTTACTAGCTATATTATCCTCTTCTCTTAATTCTTTAAGTTTATATAGACTATTAAAGTCTTCTTTAGACTAGCTTATTATCCTATCTTCTAATACTATATATTTATATTCCTCTTCCTCCTTTACCTTATCTATCTTTATAATAACTAATCTTAACTTATATATATTATAGTTAAAGTTAGAGTTACTACTTATATTATCTTTACTTTCTCCTTCTTCTACTTAGCTATTTATTATTAGTTAGATATTAATTATATTTCTACTTTTACCTAATTAGCTTTTTAGCTTAGGCTAGTTATTAAAGCTAGCTTCCTTAGCTTTTAAGTAATAGTCTTTAATACTTAAGAAATTATCTACTTTATAATCTATCTCTCTCTCTAAATCTAATTTAATAGAGTAATAGAATAGCTTCTTACTTTACTTTACTAAAATATAGTTATTTAGCGATAGTCGATCTTTTATAATAGTTATTTATTTAAGTATAGATTTAACTTCTAAAATATTACTTATCCTAGCTATATTAAAGGTTATTAAATTTATAAGTTATTCTTAATTATTATAAGGTTATTTTTACGTTATAGTAGTATATTTGATCTTAATAATACTTAGAATATTAGTACCTTTACTTTTATCTTTAATCTATAGCTAGTTTCTATCTATCTTTAATCTACCTAAGAAGTCTTACCTCTTAAGTATTTAATTTAAGTTTAATATTACTTATTATTAAGTAAGAGAAAGGTTATTATACTTAATCTAAAAGTTTTTAATCTATTATAGTAGAGAAAAGTTATATTATATTATAAGATCTTAGGTTAAGCTTAGAGGGAATATATATATACTAAGCCCTACTTTAAAGCCTTACTTTTTTTTTCTTAGCTTCTATTACCTAAAGGTAAAGTTTATCTTTTTACTCTCTATTCTCTCTTAATACTTTATTCCTCTTAACTATTTATAGCTATAATTCTAAAATACTAATACTTAATCTCTTTATTATTCCTTATATATTAATATTTCTTACTTCTAAATATCTTTAGCTTCTTTCTTAATTATATTCTATAATCCTTTTACTATCTAATAAAGTACATCTTTACTAATATATCTTAATCTTTTCTCCTCTTTTTAAAGAAGGTTTAGCCTCTTAACTAAACTATATAAGTCTATAGCTCGATCTTACTAGTATCTATTACCTATAGATTCTCCTATTCCTTTATTAGAAGAGTGTTTATAAGTATATAGTAGATTAGGTAGGTCTATTATTTTTAATCTTTGTTTTACTAGTATCTTTCCTTTAATAATTATCGCCTTTTACTCTTCTTTACCTTATTTTACTATATATATATAATTTACTATAATTAGTTTTAAGTCTTTATTAATTTTTATAATAGTTTTCTAATAGCTAATAATTTAATTATTCTCTAACCTCTTAATAAATTTTTTAATATAATTAAGGTAATATTTACTTATTAGTTTATATATTATAAGGTTTTCTAGCTATATAGACGTATTATTTATACCTATCTTTCTAACTTAGTATAGCCTTAACTATCTTAGCTCTAGTTTATAGAAGTGCTAGCTATCTTATTATAACCTTTATAATAATACTAGGTTATTAAGTTTTAGTAAAGAGTTTTATATTATTGCTATCTCTACTATCTTAGCCTACTCTACTAACTATCTCTAATTTACTAATTCTTATATTTTATCTAATATAGTAAGCCTTTCTTTAAGCGCTTCTTCTACTAACTAGCCTACTATTATTATAATAAGTAACTCGATTCCTTCTTCTTATACTACTACTTCTACTAATATTATCTATAGCTAGGTTTCTACTAGTTAGTTAAATAATAAGTCTTAAGGGTTTTCTTTAAGTATAAGTTAGACTAGAGTAAATCTATAAACGTATATATCTCTTAACTATAATACTACTTTAATTCTTATATAATACTTATTCTACTAGAATATCTTCGCTAGTAAAGCTTATAATTCTACTCTTAAAGCTTCTAAGAACATCTTTATATATACTTCTACTAACTCTATAAATTAAGAGTATAATATAGGTATAAAGTATTAGCGTACTCTATTCTTAGCTAACTCTATAAGAAATACCCCTCTAGTAAAATAAGTACTATTATTACTATAAGCTACTCTTAGTTACTTAAATAGTCTTACTACCTATTATTAAAAACTATATAATATATTTACTAATATTATAGCTTATTATAGTTTAAAAGTCACCTACCTTATTATATAATCAACTATTAATAGTATAAATCTTACTCTTAACTTTACTACTAGTAAGATAGAACTAATATAATCGAATCCTACTAAATCCTATAATTATAAATATAAGATTAGTATAAGTTCTTTTATTAGCTTAAGAGGTTCTAAGAATTAGTAATTTAAATATAAACAGTAGTATATAGTAATATCCTTAGTTCTAGTAGGCTACTAGAATCTTCTAATAGTTCTTCTTAGTATAAGTTTTTCTATAAAGTACTTATAAGAATTATATAATTACTAAAGTACTACTACTACCTACTTTAGTATAATATAAAATACTAGTTTCCTAGCTTATTCTTAAAATACTAATTTTAGGTATAATAGTTCATCTCCTTCTAATATTATTAAATTTATAGCTTACTTCCTAATAACTTTCTTAAACGATTTAGTTAATATTCTTATATATAGTATAGTACTTATAATTTTATATTCTAGAGTATTAATATATTATAAGATAAACCACTTTACCTATTATTCCTTCTTTTCTTAAATTTATTCTTAGATATTATTATAGATTAATTTAAGTCTTAAAGTTCTATCTATCTCTACTTCTCTATTTACGATTTCTAATACTATAGCTAGAAGAGTAAATTCTTTAAACCTTACTAGATATTAATAAGCTAGGTACCTAATAATTCTAGATAACCTATCTACTACTATTAATAATTTCCTAGGTACGTTAATAATTTTAAAGTTATACTTAGTAAGTCTTATTTATTAATAAATAATCTACCTTTTTATATTATTACTTTAAATTACTATTATTAAAGTAGAGTAATTAATATATACTTTTACTAAGATATTTATTTCTTAAATAAAATAATATAATTCTTCTAAGCTTAGAAGTACTATATAAGCTTCTTACTTAGTAGTATAGTACTTTTACTATATTAGTATAAGTTAAAAAGATATAAATATAATAATATTTATTTTAAATAGTTTTATAAACTTAGCTTCTATTCTAATTACGCTTCTAGATAGTTAAAAAAGAATACTACTATAGCTAGTCCTCGATATATTAGTTACTAAGTAATATTATAGATTACTATCTCTAGCTATAATAATGTTTATATATACCTTCTTTTTTACTCTCTTAAAAGTCTATATATGTTTTTCTAACTACTCGAAGCTAGTAACCTTCTATTACTATTTTATTACTCCTCTTAATTAGTAGTCTTCTATAATATAGGTTATTAAACTTTTAATAATTATTAAAAGGTTTATATATTCTAGTATATAATCCTTTAAAAATAGTAGTATAAATAGGAATCGTTCTACTTCCTTAGTACTTTTAGAGACTATATAATCTTAAATTATAGCTAGTTTATTAAGTACTAGCTTTAAGCCCTTTCTAGCTAGCCTTTAATATCTTAGATAGTTTAATTTAGTAACTATAAATTTCGTCTTAGATAGGCTTAGTATAAGCTTCGCCTATACTACTCTTAGGAAGTAGTATTCTCTTAGAAACTATATTAAAGTAGAGAAGTTCTTTATACCTTCTTAGTTATCGTCTATAAAATACAAGAAATAAGTATTCTTACTAATATCTAATAACACTAGTTTAGTATTTAGTCTTAGTATTACTAAGTACTTTAAATCTTTTAATTTAGAGTAAGTATCTAATACTCCTATAAGTCCTTATCCTATTACTTAGTAGTAATACTATTCTAATATAGTCTAAAAAGCTATTTTATATTAATAATTCTTAAATAGTTTTATAACCTAATATCTATTACTAGTATCTAATAAAAACATATACCTTATATCTAGCTTTATAATTTACTATAAGATAGTTTTCTACTATTTTATTAAGTACTATGATTTTATTATAGCTTTATTTACTAGGATATAATTATATATTATTCTTATTATATTATTTTTCTTTAGAATTAATTATATTCTTACTAACTAAAGAGATTTATATTAGATAATTACCTTTACTTCTACTAATTTAAGTAATAACTTCTTCTAATATTCTATCTTCTTTAATAACTATTTTATAATTAGTAACTTCTTTAAAATATAATTATAATAGGTAAGAATTCTATATTTAACTAGGTCTATTTTAGACATTTTTCTAATATTATTTATAAAGATATTCTTCTATTAAAATAGTAATTTCTATAATATATACCTCTTTTCCTCTATATCTACTAACTCTTCTATTATCCTATTTATAATATCTTTAATCTTCTCTTATTCTAGCTTATATAGTTCTTATACTTCTATCTACCTTCTCTTATATTATAAAGGTCTTTTAATAGTAAGGAATCTATAAGTTATATTAAATATATCCTCTTTTTTATCTACCTCCTCTCTCTATATTAGACTTTTAGTACTAGCTTTAGTAATTATTTATTAACTTATAAATGTTTTTATTTTATCTTATCTAATCTACTAAGAGTTTAAAATTTATATTCCTTTATTTATTCTAAATTCTAGTATTTTATTATTAGATAAGTTAGAATTTCCTATAACCTTAACTACTTTTTTAAATCTTACTCTTTTTTTTATAAGATATACTTTAATACTACTCTAGCTCTATTTTAGCGTCTTAGCTATAGATAGACTATTCTTATAATCTTTTAAAAGCTATACTCTAATATTTATTACTTATCTTTAATTTCTCTACTAACTACTTAATTTACTTTATAATAGTTTAATACTAGAATAATAGGAAAGGTTATCTTTATTAAAAGCTATAATAATACTTAACTATCTTCTTTTCTCTTATAAATATATATATATAGGTTTAGATTCTAGTAATCTAGACGTAGATAAGAGTATACCTTTAACTTCTACTATATTTAAGCTAATCTATTTCCCTTCTCTACTATCTAATTTCTTATTTTATATAGATTTTAGTATTATAGTAATAGATAGTTATACCTCTTACTAAGACTTTAACTCTTCTATTCTCTTCTTAACTCTTATTCTCCTCTTTCTATTATATAGCTAATATTAATTTAAAGCTATTTTAATAGGATTTATAAAATAACTCTTTACCTTCTCTTATATATCTACTAACTACTAATTATTTAATAATAATTATATTAAAAGTGTTTTGTCTTAGTTTCCTAATTATCCTAAGACGTCTTATAAAAGGACTAAATTCTTATACCTTTCTTTAAAATATTATACCTTAATAGATAATTATATTCTAGGTTCTAATACTTTTCTCTCTAATCCTCTCCCTTCTAGCTAGACTTTATCTTTATAAGTAGAGGCTAGGCTCTCTACTTATAATTAGCTTTTAAACTAAACTATAGTCCTATTATTATAAATCGTCTAATTATTAGTAAATCAGCGCTAGCTAGAGTACTAGCTTTAGAAAGTTTATTTCTATTTTTATATTCTTATTTAATCTTATCTTATAATTCTTTAAATATCTAATTAACTATCTCTTTATTCTTAGAATCTACTTCCTTAGTATATTCTTTAGTAACTTAGGCTAACACCTATATAGTTATATTATAGATATATTATACTATATCCTAAATTTCTACCTTATATATATAGACGATTTTTCTAGCTATAGATAATTTACTATATAAAACGTTTAGATTAGTAACTACTTAAAAGACTTCGATTCTCTTAGTTAGAATAGTATTCTTAAGCTCCTTATATTTACTTTCTTTTATCTTAATCTAATATTTCCTATTCTTATAATCTCTTATAATTCTATAATCTTATATCTACTATTAACTTAGTAATAGTAAATATAAGG
This sequence comes from Hymenoscyphus infarciens, assembly GCA_001414345.1. Lineage (NCBI taxonomy): Eukaryota > Fungi > Ascomycota > Leotiomycetes > Helotiales > Helotiaceae > Hymenoscyphus > Hymenoscyphus infarciens. Next base: position 10,562 of record LLCB01000389.1, read on the forward strand.
TTCTATCTAAGATAAGATATATATTAATAACTCTATTAATACTACTAATATATATATTAAAGTAGATAAAGTATTCTAATAAGTAAAGTGTTATATTAGCTACTTTAATTATAATTAAATAGTCTAGTCTTAACTTATACCTTAAATTCTATACTACCGATTCTAGTATAAGGTTAATAATAGAACCTCTATCTAGTAGTACTTAATTTAAATTATAGATTCTTTTCTAATTAATATAAGATTATACTACTACTTATATATAGAAGTTATATACTTTCTTAGTTAAGAATAGGGTTAATTCGTTTTCTAGCTAGTCTAAGTATTTACTATTAGTTATCTTCTATATTCCTCTAATTATTTTAGTAAGTACTATAGTCGTTATATTAGTATCTTCGACCTAGAAAACGTTAATAGTATAGCTATCTCTTAATAGCCTAGCCTTTATAAGGTTAGATTTAGGTTTAAGTTTAAGTAGTCTTATAAGTTCAAATCTATCTCTAAGAGACCGATTATAAAGCTAAAGTAAAGATATCTTAAGCTTTACGTTTACTAATATATTAGCTAGAGAAAAGTCCTCTTATCTTATTATACTTATAATAAGTTACTTAGCTTTCTTTATTATTACTCTCTTTTTTAAACTAAGAGTAAAGAGTCAAAGTAATAGCTCCTATATAAGTATAGTATCTTCTATAACATCGTCTTTATATTCTTTAACTATAGATACTTTATATTTTCCTTTCTTAGTTAGTCTACTAAAAGGTTCTATAGAAAAGATACTACTTAAGATCCTTATACTTAACTACTTCTCTACTACTAATACTTTAACTTCTTATAATTATACTAAAGTTAATATATTTACTAGTACTTATATTTCTACCTCTATTCTATATATATATCCTCTATTATAGACTATATTTAAATCTCTAGTATTCTACTTATTAATAGTAGAATTAGACATATTAACTATCTACTTTAGTAGTACCTAAGTAACTATAGTACTATCTAATGTTAATCTACTCTAAATCGTCTAAGTTTCTTAGCTAACTACTAGATTATTACCTATTACTAATTATCTAAAGCTAGCTCTATCTTAATTCATCTACTAAGGCTTAATACTATAATAATTTCTTATATTATTTAAAAAGAGTTATCTCTTTTAATTCTCTTAAAACTAATAACCTTACAAGTTCTATTAAAAGTATTAGTTTTAATTATAGTAAAGCTCTACTATATAAGCTTATATTACACGATTTTAATTCTATTTATCTTATCGTTTCTATTATTCAGCTCTTAATAACTATTTAGATAAAGAGGTTTTATAGTCTCTAAAACTATAACCTTCCTTTCTATAAATATAGTATATAAATAGCTTTCTTAGGCTAAACTAAGTATTAGGTCTAGGAACGAAAGCCACGTTAATACTAACTAGTACTATGTTTCTATTTCCTCTTTAAAGAGGAATTCGATTTTAGCTTTAAGAGGCTAAGGTCTACTTTATAAGAGAGTTAATAAGAGCTTCTATAGTAGCTATATAGCGATTATTCTTTTCTTAATCTATCTTTATAAACTTCTATATCTAACTAAATTCTAATTATAATCCTAAGTTATCTACTTCTAAATATATATTAGCTACCTCTACTACTCTTAGGTTATAGTTATCTAATCCTTTAATAGTAGCCTTTATATTTTAGATTAAGGATTTAATCTTAATAATTCTTAATATTACTCTATTAGAATAAACTACTATTCTTATTAGTCCTTTATTAAGTCTCTTAATAGCTTACTTATATAGCTAAGCTTTTATAACATTAGGTAAATCCTACTTAATATCTTATATTTCTATATAGTACTTATAAAGAGAGCGTCTATTCTAACTTAAGAATATTATCTTATCTACTACTAATTCTACTTTATCTTCTTTATCCTTCTAAGGAAATCTATTAATTAATAAAGCTTTTAACTTCTTAAAGTCTCTTTTAATAGCTTATAAGAGGCCTTAAACATATCTTATAACCTCTCTATAATAATTAGATATTATAATTAAGAACTTCTCTTCCTTTAATATAACTAGGTTATTATAATCAGCTTTTATAGCATATTCTATAAAAGTTAAGAATATCTTTACGTCTTTATATAGTAAACCGTAGAATAGTAGAACTAATACTATAAACGATATATTTAACTTAGTAGCGATTTTCCTCTAGAATAGTAACAGTTCTTTATTTAGTAAGAGAGTATTTCTAACTATAGCTAAGTTTCCTTTCTCTACTAGTAATAAGTCTAATATAATAGATATTTCTATTAAGAATTCTTAGATAGCTTATTCTAAGAGTGTTAGCTATACTTTTATACCTTACTTAAGTACTAGTAAACTCTTACTTTTAAAATATATATTAGCTATTAATCTCTTATTTTTAGAATCGAATTATAGTAACGTAGGAGATTCTAAGTTAGACTTTATAGAGTATAAACTATTATAAGAAGGTTCTTTAAATTTATTAAAAGGAGTTTTTTTAAATAGTAATCTATCTTTAGTTAATATAGATAAAGTTAAGAGACTATTTATTAAAAGAGAAGGTAGCCTCTTAGAGGTATAGTAGTAGATTATTTTCTTCTTTCTACTTTATATAGAAGTCATATCTATATATAGTTCTAAGAGCTAAATTAATTACTACTAATAATACTTATAGATTTTAAATATCTTTATTATTTATAGTATTATAGATATATACTATCTTTTTAGTTCTAATATTCTAATATACCTTATATATACTTTTTCTATAATAGTAGATACCTAATATTATAGACAGATTTAAAGGTTTCTAGTACTAATATCTAATTCCTTAATTCAGAGGATAAAATTTCGATTTTAGAGTTAATAGACTAATATATTTATTAGATAATTTAGAGATTCGTTACCTTACTAAGGATACTATTTATATAGTAATAGCCTAATATCTAGAGATAGAGGTTAAAGTATTATATTATATAGAGATAAATAAAAGAGAAGACTAGCTATAGAGGCACGATTATCTAGGTATAGGTAAAATGGATTGTTAGGCCAGATAATCGCCGAAGCGATTATCGTCCTAACACCGGGTACAAATTCCGGCGTTTTTTCCGTCCCTGTAGAGCCTGGGTCCGCCATATACGCTTCAGGGCATAGATGCTTCTGACTGGGAGGTTGGCGTTGGCGAAACAGAAACCTTCAGAGCACCTTACAGGGACGCAAAAAGCTTCCCTTTTTTCGAATCGTGCTTAATTTTTTACAATCGTTATAGACACCACACCAAGAATTTACTGAAACCATCTAAGAACTTGTCTAAATATTAAAATTAACAAGGCAATTCAAAAACAGCCTATATTTTTTAAAGATTTTTTTTTTTTCAAATACCATGTCGCTGCATTTGCGCAAGGTGGACAAAAAGGGAAGTTTTTTCGAGATAGGTAGAATCCGAGGGGGTGGTTTGTACCTCGAACTAATCTAAATTAGGCCTACTCGAGTAGGGCGGTGGGTCTTATGAAGTCCATCGTTCCTTCCTCGAACAGGACGCCGTCGTACCTATCTAGCCTCAGTGGGTCTGGTAGGCAGGGCAGCACTTCATCGCTCCCGTCCTTCTCATAACACCATGGAACCACTTTGGACTTGGAGACCATTGGTACGAGTTTTTGCAAGAGCAAAAGTTGAAAAGGTGTTTTACGATGTGTTGGCTTACTCCTCTTTCGGCCCCAAAATCCGAAGCTAAGTTGCCAAGTAAGGGATGACTTACTCGTAAGTGTGTAGCTTACTCGACAATTGTTTAGCTTACTCGACAACTTGTATACCTAGCTTACTCACGAGTCTCCTTCTGGCCCCCAAACTTGATACTAGCTTACTAGACCATTGTTAGCTTACCAGGTAGTTGATAGCTCACTTACAACTCTCTTTTCGGCCCTCAAATATGTGCCAGACTCGACTCTCTCGACACCTTTGGGGGAGCTCTTATAACGTCCCGGCTCGACTATATCCTACCATAGAAGGAGCTTCTCTTCTTATTTCCACTCATGTACAAATCGCGGGGTAAGAGGACGAGATTGTTTCCTTTTAGCCACTAACACTCGCTTAAGATGAACCACCTAGAGTGTTAACTTTCGGCATAGAAATTCATTATATATGCAGTTTGAAGACCGGAAAGGTGGAGCCGGTGACTCTTCTCTTTTGTTTCGTTTTGCCAGCTTTTTTTGCCTCGTCACGTCATGAAGAATTAGGGGTGAGGTATGAAGGAGCTCAATATTTCGATGCATTTTGGAAGACGCTCGAAATCTTGGCGCATATTACCCGCACTCCATGAGTAGTCCCAGGTCAGGTTTGCAATATGATCCCCACTAAGCGAACTGAAGTTAGCAAATCAACTTCTTCAATGTAGATCTTGAACTGTAGAAATGGACAAGAAGTTCTACCAAGGCAAAGAAACAAGGAAGCACAAACATCAAAATCCGGGTCAGAACAAAACCCATCGCATTGTTATTCGAAGAACCCCCTAACATCGCCCCTCCGGGCCTCTGGGATATCAAATTCCCAAAGGCTCAGATCGGATTTGGACCAACATTGTAAGACCCATTTGTTGTTCTTCAAGTGAACTTTGAGTTGCGTATTGTCTGCGTTTACTTTGTGTAATGATTTGTAAAGAACTCCCATGAAGAGGAGGAATCTTCTGATACAGTATCCGCGCTGTATTTTTGTCTCAGCTTGAGAACAAACATCAAACGAGAGTGGGAGGGACTTACAAAAAGGGTATTTTCTGGAGGAGATTGATGCTTTGGTCACTACCTGCTTCGATAAGGGAACGAAATGCCCTGCTTGGGCTAGGTTTGCTTTGTTTTGTTATAGGTTAGACGAAACATGCATGCTTGAAAAAAGACATTTGATAGTTTTTACGTACGCCAATGGATCACCACCTGGCCCTGTGCCAACCACAATATATTCATACTCAGCTTTTGTTGCTTGCTGTCTCGAAGCAAAAGCAACAGGAATTGAGGCAAGGCATAAAAGCCACGTACAGGTTTCAAGAGTACCTTTCATATTTCACTTCGGGGGTTGTTGTCTTCTGGGAAGTGAGATGAGAATAGAGAGATGAGATGAAGAGCTCGAGTAGAGAACCCACTCTTCCTAAATACCGTCCTTCACCACAGGAAATGAGGAACTGGGAGAAAGAAAGAAACAAAGTCAGTAATAAATTACAGCGTTCAAAAACACAAGTATGCCACCAATTAATCATTTCAAAGACCTTTTTTCTAGTGTGGGGAAGTTTGGGTTGTTTGCTTGAACCTATTATATCTACGTTAGGACTCTAGTGCCACAATGCGTCTAAAATTATGAATTTATGAATGGAAGATTTCAATGGCGAGAAATGGGATATATAGGTCTTAACCTTTGTTATGATATTATTCTTCCCTTTCCACTTTCTTCTAGCATAGGTGTCTGAAGCATCCGCATCGAGCGGGACTTGATTGTTGTTATTATCAAAGATTCAAGTGTGGCGTCAAGATCTATAGTACAATCTTCAATCGAGGCCCTTAATGCTTGTCGATAATTTTAGAAAAACTAGGCGATCTCAAATACTCTTTATTTTCTAAAGAGAGTTGGCAAAACGATATTATAGGAATAAAAACCGAGGGATATTTTTCTAAACGGGGGTGAGATATAATACAATTCTGTAGCTTGTTTTTTTCCTCTTCAATTCAAAGAAATTAAACGCTAGCAAATGATGTTTGTACTTATAATTTCCAACTCTTAAATTAATCACAGAGAGTTAAGGAAAAAGAGGTGAGAAACGATTGTGAATTTTTGAGGCTTAGCTTGCATGCTAGCAGTCCACGTAGTTTTTGTTATTTGTTTATTTGCTTCTCATAGCTTGAGAAATGAATGAAGTGAGCTTTGGTACGTTCAAATGACTGTCCTAGAAATGTCCGGCTAGTGTCTGATTATGCTCCGTTTACTCCTTGCCTGTAATATGAGGCTGTAGTTCGGCCAACCCTTGTAGCCTTGGTCGTCATCAGGCTGCGCAAGCAAACAGCTTCACCTTCAATGGAGCTGTAACAATCACCAACTTGAATCACAAGGCCAGACCCTTCTATCCCCTACTCTACACAATCCGAAGCTTTCTACTTCATCCGATCACATCACCTATCACCTCTGCCAAACCGAATTCCTCCTACAAAGTCATCTCCTGATCCGATTGACCTTAGCTTGCCCCGCGCCTCGCGAGTTGCGACCCTCTCATGGCTGAGATGGAGCACGACGACTTCGCCAACGTCTCATGGCAGAATGATGCGACAGGTCATGGGGAAGCAATTATAGGAAGCCCTGGATCGGGTCGTGAGACTGCAGCTCTGGACCATGGGAATCCTCGACAAGAAGCTGGCCATGCGCAACTTGGGAACACTGCGGATGCGATGGATTTAGCAGGCGTGGGCGAAGCAACACTGCAATGCACAGTCACTGCTCCCATCAAAGAGAATGATGGCACGAAGGACGCATATGTTTCTTATTTGGTCACTACAAATGTTCGTATCCCTTGCTCATTATTGGCCTTCCCTCTATATTATTTGCCCTCCTCGCTCTACTGGACTTACTCATTTACCATATTGCATTTCCCTGGAAAACCCACCTCTCTACTATGGCTTCGCTTCAGATTCTTACTGACTATCACAGACAAATTTCCCCTCTTTTCAGAAATCAACAACCTCGGTTCGCAGACGATTTACCGATTTTGTCTTCTTGTACAAGTCATTAAGCAAAGAATACCCAGCACAAGCAGTTCCACCGCTGCCTGACAAGCATGCATTGGAATATATACGAGGCGATCGATTTGGGCCGGACTTTACGTCTCGACGAGCGAACTCTCTTCATCGATTCCTCGCGCGCCTATCACTGCATCCAATTCTCCGAAGAAGTTCGCTCCTGATAATCTTCCTTGAAAGTGTCGACTGGAACGCCACGATGAAATCTCGCCCACAGCGGGGATCTTCGGCTTCTGAACAAGGTGCTGCTGGGGTTTTCGATAACTTCACAGATACATTCATAAATGCCTTTACCAAGGTCCACAAGCCTGACAGACGGTTCATTGAGGTTCGGGAGAAGTCTGACAAACTTGATGAAGATCTTGGTCATGTTGAAAAGATTGTGGCTCGAGTGGCTCGGCGGGAAGGCGATTTGGAAACAGATTACAAAGATTTGGCAGAGCAATTCCAAAGACTGGTTCTCCTGGAGCCGGGAGTTGAGAATGCCGTGCATGCGTTTGCTGCGAGCGTAGAAGATACCTCTGCGGGAATGAGAAAGCTCAAGGAGCAAACAGATCAGGATTATCTAGGTCACTTGCGGGATATGCAGGCATACAGTACTACAGTCAAGAGTCTTTTGAAAGCCCGGGAACAGAAGCAACTTGATTTTGAACAGCTGACCGAGTATCTTACGAAATCAACAACCGATCGAGACATATTAGCCTCCCCGGGTGGAGCTCATACAGGCACTGCCGGATTCTTTCGCAGCAAAATCGAGGATGTACGTGGGGTGGACCATGAGCAATCACGCCGGGAACGATTACGGAAGCTGGAACTTCGGATAGAGGAACTCACTCGTGGGGTTGAAGAGACCAAGAAACTCACGGAGGCTTTTGACGAGGCCGTGGTTAGCGAGGTGGAGATATTTGAGAGGATCAAGAGGGTGGAATTCAAGACGCAATTTGGAGGACTTGCGGATGCACATGTTGAGTTTTACGGAAATACGATTGACGTTTGGGAGAGGTATATTAAGGATATGGAGAACCTAGGAGCACCGATTGCGTAGGGCTGGGCTGGGCTAGGGTGGTCCTTTTGGCTTGTATGTTCATATGTGGCAATGATAATCCCTTTGCAGCGGCGTTGGGCGATAGACATTAATGGGATTTTCACCACAGTTCTTGCACTCTGGATGAGAATTGCTTTCAGAACTGGCATATATATATCATACATATCCCGAAGGGTGTCCACTCCATCGGCCCAGCCTTCCGATTGCATAAGTCATCCCTCTCACGTAACTTTCAATTTCAAAAAATATGGCTGGGTTCAACTGGGCACGCCTTGGGATGTTGGGCCTAGCCAACACAAATTGAGGATGATAATGTGCTTAACGCTCAACGCCATTTCCGCTGCGTACCTTTGGTGGCGTTCAAAAAAAAGCAAAACTCACGATAGCTGCCACGCGTGTAACACCAACTCCGGGTTCACCTTGATGGCTCACATGAATACAAATGTAGCTTAAATGAACACAAAAGACGCGTTACACAAATAAGCTACCTGTACCCCAAATATTGTGATTTTTGCTTACACAGCGCAAGGCTGAGTCGGGCCAGAACCTTCCGGTTTGGCGGGGTCTTTGCAGCGACAAAAACACCTCCCTCCAAGCCTCGATCGACCCTTAGAAATCAAGCACCCGCACACAATCACCTTCCCTTCTCAGCTTCTCACTCTGTAATTGACATCTCTCACCTTCTACTTGTACCACCCGTCACATACATAAAAACGCCCCTTCGCGAACCCTCTCCCTTCACCCTCGAAAACAAACCCCCATCCCTCTGAAACAAGCACCAACAGCCAAACTGTTTTCCTCGGCTTTCTCTCGTCGCACCTTACGATCAGGATTCTCTGGGTTGGGAATTGTTGCTGCTTCTGGATTTCAGCAGAAGACTAAGGCGACACCGCAGAGCAACGCGGGTGTGAAGGGTCTTTCGACGATTATAACGGGGAAGAACGAGAGGAAGATGCATAGTAAGGTGGTGATTATTGGCTCAGGCCCGGCGGCTCATACGGCTGCTGTTTATTTGGCTAGGGCTGAGTTGAAGCGTGAGTTCTATCTTCCACTCATTTGTGGGAATGAGAGGGATTGAGGCATTGTGCTAACTAGTTTTTGTGCAGCTGTCTTGTATGAGGGGTTCCTTGCTAATGGCATTGCGGCGGGGGGTCAATTGACTACTACTACCGATGTTGAGAATTACCCTGGATTCCCAGATGGAATTGGAGGAAGTGAATTGATGGTTAGCCCTCCCTTTACACCTCCAAAGAAGATTCAAAACTAACAATTGAACTCCAGGATGCCATGCGTAAACAATCCGAACGCTTCGGCACCGAAATCATCACCGAAACCGTCGCAAAAGTCGACTTCTCCCAACGCCCCTTCAAATACTGGAATGAATACGCAGAAGACAAGGAACCAAATACAGCAGATGCAATCATCATTGCAACTGGTGCCTCAGCTCGACGCCTAGGTCTCGCGGGAGAAGATAAATACTGGCAAAACGGTATCTCAGCCTGCGCAGTCTGCGACGGTGCCGTACCAATCTTCAGAAACAAACCCCTTGTGGTAATTGGAGGTGGTGATTCCGCAGCCGAAGAAGCCATGTTCCTCACAAAATACGGATCCTCCGTCGAGGTACTCGTTCGAAAAGATGTGCTTAGAGCATCAAGCATTATGGCCAAGCGATTACTGGCGAATAAGAAGGTTAATGTGCGATTCAACACAGTCGGACAGGAGGTTAAGGGCGATGATAAAGGACTGATGAGCCATATGGTGATCAAGAATGTGAAGACTGGGGAGGAGGAAACCATTGTTGCGAATGGACTCTTTTATGCGGTGGGACATGATCCTGCTACTGCGTTGGTGAAGGGACAGGTTGATACAGATGAGGAGGGGTACATTGTCACAAAGCCAGGGACGAGTTATACTAATATTGAGGGGGTTTTTGCTGCCGGGGATGTGCAGGATAAGAGATATAGACAGGCTATTACTTCTGCTGGTATGTTTAATTTCTCTTTCTCCCTCTCCCCTGTCCTTCTGTCTATAGATTACATACTAACCTTTTCACAGGATCTGGATGCATAGCAGCCCTCGAAGCAGAGAAATTCCTAGCTGAACAAGAAGACGAGAACCCTCTGGAAGAAGTAACTGCGGAGAAGGGGAACAGTGTCGTGGTTCCAGAATACAAGTCCAACCCTCTCTTATGAAGCGCGGCGGCTGTTCCTGTGGCCATTGGTGCTTTATACTGGCTAGTTTTGAGCTGGGTGTACGGGGTTTAGTGAGGGGATAAAGGGTGGTGGGGATAAAGTGGATAGATAGTGAGCGGAGTTTTTAGAGAATTGAAAGATTTATTGAATTTGGGCTTGTGTGCTGGTTGTACTGAGTGTGGGGAGTTGTCTTTCGAGTCATTGGTGCTTGTTGGATGGGTTCTTAGATTCACAAGTGTAATGTGATTAAGTTACAAAAATTTCACTACGCTTTCAAAAACCATTTCTTCTTTTGGCACTTCAGTTTGGCTCTTTCACGCCTTCTTTTTCTCTTATGTTGCAGTGGCGGAATTGTTTTACTCCATACTCGTTAGCCTGGAAGTTCACTTGGTCTTCAGATTGAAGATTCGTTTGATACCTGGATGCTTTAGCTGCAGTTATGTCCTGTTCTCAGGGGGTACATGCCTCTTTCAAACCATCCTGTCTCTTTGATTTGAGGACGATTTTGGACTCTTGGATCTTGGTGTGTGTGTGTTTCTTGTGCTCGGAGGAGGGGTCTTTTTGGGGGGATTGACTGGTGTGGATCGTGAAACTAGCGTTAGGAGTTTACCGGACGGACGAGGGTATTTTGGTAGATGCGAGAAAATCGAGTTGCATGGCGAGGGATACCCTTGGAAATATGGTGAGTTCCAGATACGAGTATTGAATTTTGGGATGGCCTTGGAGTGGAAGTAAAGCTTTCGATAAGTGGTGTGGTACTTGTCCGCCGCGGGCTTTGAATTTGGTATCCGAGTGGTTTCGAGGATGTACTCGTAGCTGAGATTTTACTGTGGTGACTGTATTTAGTTTCAAGGGGATTTCGCGAATCACTCACTAGATTGTTCCCGTGTTTTCAAAAGCGTTTTAGAACATTTGAGACTTGCAACAGGAATTTTGAATTTATGAATAAATTCAGGTGGTGCTAAGTTCATTGTAGAAAATGAGCAAACTTGGGGGGAAACTGGAGTGTTGAACCTCAACGCCGCCAACTCCACGGCAAGCATTCAGGATACAGGATTGCTACGTCGTTTTTTTAGGGGGGGGTACGGAGAGATCGAGTGAGTTATTAATACGACGGAACGAAGTGTCTAGTTCCGAAGTCGTGATAGAAAAGTAAATAGAAAACGGAACTCGCTCACGCCGATCCTATTACAACAACTGAATGAAAGATCGAAGGCTTTTATTATGAACTATCTAAACCACACATGCGACTAGGTAACCAACCTCGAAAAATCGGACCTCGCTTAGTGATTTCTCACCCAATACCTCAACACCACCTCGCGGTGGACACGGAAAGTGGCACCACTACTTTCGGCCCTACTAAACTCGCAACGTAAAAACTTAATAACAACTAATCGTAAAAATATAACAAAAACACGACTAGAGGCGCAGATTGCTAATTAACTTTTCCCCTGAGATATAAACCTTTTTATGTTGTTTACGTCGATCTAGGTACGTTGATACTCCTTCAAGCATAAAGTAATTAATGGTGCCACTTTCCGTGTCCACCGCGAGTCAAATAAAGAGTGCAACAGTCAGCACCCCTAAAAATGCAAAAAGAAAGCGGGCCCCTTCCGGGATCGAACCGGAGACCTCACACAACGTAGTAGCTCAACTGAAGAGATAACCCAAAGCGTGAATCATACCACTAGACCAAGAGGCCGCTGATGCTTTTTATATCATGGCTACTCATATTTGAAAGTATGTTAGAATTTTTTATTAGCCCCACTTTTGGATTGGTTCTCTTCTTGCGAGGATTAACCGTGATAGTTAAAAATAGAATCAGGGGTGGTTCAAGTTTTAATGAGTATGACAAAATTTCCCTTTTTATATGCTTTTATTACTTTGTTCTATTTCATTTCATTCTTCCAGCTGTAGCATGAATTCATTCTACTTGCGGAACTCAGCCCAATTTGTCGTGACTCCGGAAGTCCCTTCGGAGAAAGGTGGAGCCCGGGAATCTTCAGCTTCCCCGAGCCATTTTCCAAGCTGTGTTTGCTGAAGATTATTATATTCTCCACCTAATATGATGGCAAGCTTTCTAAGACTCCTTATTGCTTCTCCGCGGCAGCATTGGTCCAACCATACTCAGCTGGATCATGAAATACGGTGACATTCCCAGGTGTCCTATGTAGGATAAGAGAGGACAACAGAATATGAGGTAGTCTTCGCAACATCAGTTGTGCGGAAAACAAGAGAACAGCTATCTCCAAACGCTTGCTTCCCCCGGAATCCCCACGATGAAAAATGACGCTACACAGGACACTAATACCCACTAGGCTGGAGGCACAAAGTTTAGTTAGCGTTCAAAACTACCCATTTTTAGATTCGAAGAAGTTGAAGGCCAATAATAGCAGGGTGGATACTAGCACGGGTGTCTTCTCTTGTTCTAGAGAGGCTTACCCCTCCAGATAAGCGAGACAGCTTTGGTGTCCTAATGTAGATACGAGCAAGCCGTGACACATTGCAGCACTTTAGGACGAGGCCATCATATTACTGAAAGTCAGTAACTAAAACCTTGTTTAAGAAGACGAATACTCTTTGAGTAACGATAAAACGAGTATTTATATCAATAAACACTCATTATCGCTTGCCGGATCACAAATACTGGCGATCCATACGTTACCTGAAAGGAAATCGCTATTATTTCTAAGAAGAAACCGAAAGGTAACTTCGAACAAAAATCAATTTGGCTCTTAAAGAAAAACTTTATTTAGGTCCAGTCATATGTACGATTCTAATGGCCCAATTGTTCTTCAAAGACGCCTTCAAGCTTCTGTATGTCGTTCCCTTGCTTGATCTAACGTGGCGATTCTTCTCCCGATGACTCCAGTTGCTTGCAGATGTTATGCGAGACAATGTTGAACAATTCGGACTATTCTCCGAGACGATCTAGGAGAATCAGAACGGATGCATCTCAATTCTCCTAATCATTTTGGATAATGAAATAATTTCTCCCAGATGGTATAAGTGAATGAGGTGAAATATATCGCCGTTCACCTAATATTCTCAAATAGTTATATATGTTCTTGAATCTTCCATATCGTTTGAACAATGGAGGAGACATTCTAAAACTATAGCTCATCTTGAAACCTAGGAGCGAGGAGAAGACGAGAGTAGAAAGTCTTCACTATGCTACCAATATCCTTGGCAAAGGTGGAAAGATACTATAATTGGCGCTACAGAAATTGCTAGTTAGGGTAATTTCTTATCTCTTAAATAGGGTGTAGATAGAGAAACAGTATGTCGCAGTCTCAAAATTTCAAGTTGCATGTGTATGCTTCTGACTAATAATATGGGAAGAAGATTTGCTGAGGATGGTATGAAGTAGCGTTTATGGGAGGATCTCTTCAACGAGACTGTAAGAACGTGAAGTTGTGGGAAGACGTAAACTACGAAACTAGCCTCAGCGCCTAACAAAAACAGCAGGCGGAAAAGCCTAGATCACATTGATGCCAAAGGAGAAGAAGTAACCCGGCTGCGGAAATCGTTCTCAAAGGCAAAAGATATTGCTAAGAACAAATGCTTGAGTTGGTTCTACCAGTATAGGGTTTCATGATGTATAAACTTAAGATCGCGAGAGTAGGCTCCACGTGTGATTGGTTACTCCAGGGTATTTTAGACTGGAAGATGAACGAAAACCCCATGCTCTGGCTTCATGTAAATGGTAGAAACTCAACCTTGGTTGATCATTTTCAGATAGTTGGCAGTGGACTCAGGTCAGACATCCAACATCTCACTATAGCTCGACAATAATCCATCTTCTTGAAATTGGCTTGCTGGCGATCCAACAACCGAAATTGCCTATTATTGCTTTACTTAAGTCAAAGTGGGAGAACTTATTGTCAAGAACCTAATCAGAACCCTCCTTCCGCAACTTTGTGCAGACTTGCCTGAGTCCCTCGCAAATCTTCCCCAATACATCCCATTTCCCTTTACCCAAGTCATCCATTCACTTAGCTGACTTCCACTTGAATCAGCGAGACCAAGGCGTATTATAATCCTCAGAATCTTTCAACCATCCTGTCATTTTCAGAACAACCGCAGCCACATCTCTTTTCTTCTCTTCCGTGAAATTCTCCACAACCGCACCCATCTTCACAAACATGAAACCACAACGCTCCACCATTCTAATTTCTTTAATTGTACCGTAAGCAAACATTACCTGCGCTTTCCGATATTTCGCCATATCCTTTACATATTCCCTAAAGACATCGCCTGAGAATCCATAGGTGTGATAATCATCAAAGCGAACACATAAGATATCGATGGCGGGGTTAAGGTAAATACAACTCAGAGAGCTCTTGGTTAAAATCTTGATATAAATACCAAGACCGACCTGGCGTGACTCGCTCGTTGCGTGGAGAAGGCCAGGGATTTTGTCGGGAGCGTTCGGCTTTGACACTGGGTTGCCTTTCTCGACCGCAATAGTGACGTTTCCCATCCCGTACTTGATGTGTGAAGAGATTCCAAATCTGGAACCGAAGTTCCGTGGCGAGTTGTGGAAATAGTGTAAATTCTGGCTCCATGTTTCTTGTATGTATGCTTGAGAATAAGAGCGGCTGATAGGTTGTTTGTTCAGAGTCTGGTTGTTTCTAGAATGATTGTCCAGAAAAGTTGATGTGAGGCTTCAAAGACACCCTCGACTGCTTTGGACGTCTCATTATTACCGTCACTACAAAAGAGATAGTCTTCCAGGGCAATTATGTATTCACCAGCAACGCCCTCGAGATAAAGTAGTAACCAGAACCTATCTTCACTGATAGATCGAACTAAGAATTCCTCTTCCTAATCCGTGAGTGATAAAGTACATGAATGATGTTTTTCCTCTAGTAAACAGATTGCCACAATAATAAAAGCGCCACCCATGGCGACAAGGAAATCAGAAATTGACGCGTAGACTCCTTATCCTTCGTTGTTGAACTCGCACCAACTCAACGCACGCAATAATTTTTCCATTACTATCGCTTTCTCCACACGCCCAATTGGACTTCTCGATAGAAAATTAACTCACTAGTGACTAACATCTGTTAAGTGCAATTTGAATGGTTATTTGAATCATCTCGCGAGACTGGGATAACTCTAGGTAGAAGTTGGATATTTCAAAGTCGAAGAAGCGGAGAGGGAAAGTGAAATAATTTGAAGGGTGACACAATATGTTTCCCTATAACTTGGTTGGGCACAACATTATATAGGTCTTTATCCCACCAGATTTCCGTCGAGCAAAGCTTCATTCAGTTCATCTCAAAATCATCATAATCTCCCCAAAGATCGAAATCGGCCATGTTGAGTTCATTTGGAAAGGATTCCGCCAGAACCCCACCACCAATCGAGCTGCATGTGCAAGTATGAGTACATTGACAAGGCAAACTATTATATCCGGAATCTGATGGAATCGTTTGGCTAGACGAAGGAATGGGACAAGCACCAGCAGAATACTGGTTAAACACATTCTCCGCCGTAGATGGCACTGGCTGAAACGCCGCATTTAGAAAATCATCACCTTGAAGGCCTCCGAGTATATGATGGTCTCGTGTTGAGTCGTTGTGCTGCATCGAAGGCCCAGCTTCGGAGATAGTTAAGGGGGGACCGGCTGTTGGCTCGTCACTTTTCTCCTCTAGGTAAGATCGAGACAAGACCTCCTGTCAGTTTTGAATTGTGGTGACGAGATTACGCATTATAGCTTCAGCGACGGGTTGCATCTGGCGTCGAAACTCCTCTTCGATAGGTTGCATCTCACGCCGGACGACATCTTCGATATTTCGCCGAAACATTTGAGGTAGTTCCCGGCGGATGTATTGCTCGTAATTTTCTAGATTACGAGAGTCTGGTGACAAAGGAGCATCTAATTGTGGTTCTTCGAAGTCTATTATACTTAGCGGACGAATTGAAAATTCGCAAATTGGAACTCACAAGGCGATGGAATGTCTTCAATAGCAATGGATGGGAATAATATTTTATAAATATCGACCCATCGATCGTGCTCCGTCGGACTTGGTTTGGACTTTTTCCGGCTCCGCAGTTTTCTTTCTACTTCTGGTGTTAATCCATCTGGTGGGTTGCCGGGTTGTCGGAGGCACGCATTTTTGGCTTGAGAATGTTCTCTATATTGCTCTTGGGTTTTGAATACTTTCCAGCATCGTAGACAATGAATCGGTGCGTGATGGCACCTGTAAAGATGCTCCCTGCGGTATTTTATTAGTCAATCTCTCCATCGTTTGAACTTTGGGGCTTTACTTCAGCCGGTGAATCTTCTGCCAGTATGAAATGGCGCAGCCACGATGAGAATAGACATTGTATTTGCTTGGGTCATTCTTTCGAAACGGGCAGGCAAATTTGGGATCCTCAGAAATATCCTCTTCATTATACCTTGAACTCTTGGTGGGAGGCATTTCTGTGCCATCTTCATTCTTATCTGCTCTTTTTCTCTTGCTGCCATTGCCTCCAGATGCACTATTCTTCGATTCCTTCGATTTTCCCTTATCAGAATTATTCTGTGGTGAATCATTCTGTGATGAACCACCCGCACATTGAGATACGCGTGGCAGCCAATTTTGATTGAAAATAGCCCAGAATTCTTCCATAATCATATCAACTATCGCTTGTCGAGTTGGGTCCAAGGGAGGGGTCACAAGTCCTACCTCCTCCAATTGGGCCTCTTCAAACTGGCTGCACAACTCCTGCCACTGTGTATCATCACTCCTCTCCGAATCGCCACTGCGGGATTCTGAAGCAGCGGAAGAGTGTACATCGGTTTCAGTGTCCCCATCTAGAGTAGACCGATCTGATTTCCTTGAACTGGAGTGGAGGCTCGACCCGGATCTAACATTGTTCTCGTTCCTATGCCTTGATTGACCTGTGCTCTCTTTGCCCCGTGATGAGCTCTTGCTGGACCTACCCTTTACATTTCTCGAGTCGCTCGAAGGTTTGTGGTTATGTTGCAGCTCATCTCTAGAACGTGTGTAATCCTTTTTTGGATTACGTTTTGTCTCTTCCTTCCGTGATACTGAAGGGGCGAAGAATTTCCCAATCAACTTGTGGATAGGAACAGGGTCACTTTGTTTCTTTGCCGCTTTACCCCCATCTTTTGGCCACGAAGAGGGTTTCGTGAAAGTGACCACGCTCTTTGTTCGCGTTTTCGAGCGAGATATTTGTGCTAGGGAGGATTCTTTCGAACCAGAATCAATTTGTGTAACAGGTTCCAATTCCACAGTTCTTGCTTCATAACGATTTTGATAAAAATCATGTCCCTGGCCAGCTATGGGTATGACTGGCGAAGTCACATGCTCAGGGTACATGGGAGAAGGAGCAATCATCAACTCTCCACCCTTCTGCTCCAATTGATCGTTTCCGAAATGGCATATATCCTTCTGAAGCCGCTGGAATTCCTTCTCAGCTCTTTGTCGCTCCGTTGACTCGTATTTCTGGTTTCCTTCAAATGATATATCTGCTTCGTCTACCCTCGGGGGATACTGCTTTCCATAAGCAGGATAGGGAAGAGAAGAAGCATGAGACACTTCCTCAAAAGGCACTACAGTTTCCCCCGGGAGGTGGAAGGTGTACTTGCAGGATGGGCTCCGCTTGTTGAAGGTGCTGTTCTTGTGTGGGGAGCTACTAGCATTGGTAGCCCCTTTGGGATATTTCGATGAGTTTCGTACAGTAGCATCTAGAATGCTGCTTGATCCATTTCCCTTTTTGGGAAATTCCCCACTTGCTGAATCGAGTTCGATGAGTGTTTTTCTTGAACCTCCTTCATGTCGACCCCCGCTTGTGTACCCACCTCCACTTCCAATCTCACCATGACCCTTTGAGCTTCTACGGTGACGACTAGATCTGTGGCTTGACAAATTATAATCTGAAACACGAGGAGCATCTTCATCATAAATGACCTTTCCGTGATTGATCACCTCAACTGGGTCTAACGAATTGTTAGTAGACAAAAATGGAGAGTCAATCGCTTGCTACTCTTACCACGGGATCGATGCTCTCTGTACTTTGTAGATTCTTGATAGTGACTAGTCTGATAGCCGCTGTCACCAGTTGACATGCTGATATTTGAATCTCGGTGGTACCGTGGTGGCCACAATTCTTCCCCTTGTATTCAGACGAAGGAAAGCTAGGCGGCAATCAATTGGTTAACAGCGTTGATTGCGAGGAGGGCAGAGACGTGGCGAAAGAAGGCATGGTGTAAACAACACATATTCCATGAGAAGTCTATGCAAGTTACACGCGTTGAGGAAAAAAGACAAAAGACAAGCGTGAGGTCGAGCTTCGCTGATGTTGATAAAATTTTGAGGAAGTAATGCGCAGCTTGCGCAAAACTCCCAGGCTCAACACAGCCTCACTCTTGTGCAACATAATTAGTCACAATAAACCAGCAAGTATACAATACAATACAGAAACACCACGCATCTTGCGTAAAACTAGAGAGAAGGGTTCCATGAAAGAATGAACCAACCCTTACGGTGGGGCTTCAGCTTTTCGCAGGAGGGGGAAACGAGAGCATTTTACAACATGTAAGAAGTACAAAAGTAACAAAAATTACGTTGAGGATGGGAAATTTTGGATAAATCCAAGAAGATCAACATTGGATATAAATCTGAGCACACTTGGTGTTTATGTGTAGTTGTTCTCCGATTGAAACTTGAAAAAGGTACTTGTCAAGATCACGTGAAGTCCACCTTGGGCGCTAATCTCAAACAGTACTAGACCTCTCCCCGCCTTTACGATGCCTTCCTCCTCAGCTCAAACCAACAAAAGAAGGTACCCACAACAACTCCTCTTCTTTCTCTATCTACCAACCTAACAGTGTTATCTGAAGCAGCCATAAAAAGACACCCGCATCTTCGATCCTCAATTCCTACCTTCACACCACCAACACCGCCGAAGAGCGAGTAGTCTATGGCCACGGTCAGTCGCGGGAGGAATCCTTGAGAAGTACAAAGCAGAACATCGATGAGTTGGAAAGGCAAATTGATGGCAGGGTAGGGAAGCAGTAATAAAGGGGTTTCGGCTGTCGGTTGGGAGCTGCAATTAGGAGGCATCAAGCGAGGAGGGATCCTTCGGACGAAGGAAATATAACTAGAAAGGATGAACGAACCTTTCTTTTGCATAAGCAGCTATTTTATTTTCGTCCATTGCGTTCCAAGCACAGTAGCACAAGCGTTGTTTTTGCTATGCTATGATGCTGGTGGAGCTTCTTCTCATTCACAACCCAGGTTGTGTGTCAAGAAGAGACTTGCAGTTCAAAATCCCATTGTACAGCACTCTCGATCCTTCAATTTCAATTTCCACGTTGTTCAAATTTCTATTCCCCGGCTTTCAATTATCAATTATCAATCTCCATTCTTCAAATAAGAAAAGAGCGCACAACAAACACTCCCAACATTCCTGGGGTTACCACTTCAAATCCGGGTTTGAAACTTCTCTGTGCATTGTAAAGAGAAACCGTCTGGTTATGACCATTCGTTTGATTGGTGGTTCAGTAACAACAATTCCACAGTTCAACTTGGGATTTTATTAATTTTTACAAAGCCAGATTCCATAAGTTTCATCAACAAAACCATCTCTATCTACTCTTTAAGATGTCCAAGTGGCATAAACAAATCGTTGCTACCTCGTCCCCCATGGCCAAGTTGTGTTTCTAACCACTTACTCACTTAAACCAAACTTCTTTGCTCCACCACGCCATATGCTCATAGTTCGTGCAAGTCAGGGCTTGTAGTGAAGTCATTATCCTTTTTTCAAAATTTCCAAGGGGAATTGTAAGGGTCTTGAGACTTTGGTAGGAGCTGGGCACATCAATCTCTAAAACTCGGGTTCTTATAGTGGGACACTAGTTAACTTTTTAAATTGAAACTAGCAAGGTGGCCCCACATTTTCCCCGCTTAAGAGTATCCACCCCACAATTCCTTTTCATCGAATATTCAATTTTAAAATAGCCGGTGGTAACTGTATCCAAAAACAGAAAGCCCTCGTAGCTCAATGGTAGAGCGCGTCACTAGTATTATATCTCACCATATATTTGTTATGACGAGGTTGCCGGTTCGATTCCGTCCGAGGGCATCTACAGCGCTAGCAAACAGTGGTAGCCACAATTCTTCTCTTTTTTCGATATACGCTTCGAAAATTTCGAGTCACGTTTTTATCGAATTATTTTTTTCAGCAAGGCAACTTTTAGGGGGACCAGCTTATGAGATGATAGACTCGTGGCGATCGTCTTTGCAATCAAAAGGAACGGTTCTCAATTCAGAATTCATTGCCTTTTCAATTTCTCTATTTTCTACCAAAAACCCTTGAACCTTATTACGAAGGGAATCTATATTCATTTGACCACTACACTTGTAAGACCTCATTTTTGGAGTTTGCGGCCGGATTATAATTAGCTGAGTTACGGACTCTGGGTTGGTTCGTGAGTGATGCTCTCGTCTCAAATTTGGTAGGTGGAGTTCACTGCTTTGGGGCCTAGTTTTCTACAATTCCAAATTATGTTTATGATCCAAGCACTGGGAATCATGGGGTACCCTTCTGTTAATTGATCGAGTCTCAGGTGGGAAAGAGGTATTGACACTGTGCGCCAAACTCCAAGTATAACGTTGTTCAACACCAAAACCACCGGTATATCCCTATGATTCATGTTTCCCACTCAAACAACCTCTTCTTCAACTATCTATGTATTCGTAACTCAGAATACCCCACCGCTTATCACTCGGCTTCCTCGTTGGAAGACTCGCTTAACTTACTCTTCACATCAAAGATGCAATTTTATTTTTTCCCTTCAAGTTCAACTCTAAACCTTGCCACTCCTCTACTCGAAAGTGTCTTCGACAACTCAGTAATCTGTCTAGCCTTGCGTTTGTGCTAACGTCTTCTTAATGCATCATCCACACACACTTCGCTTCAACATCTGAATTGTAACAAGCCAACCTGGTTGAGAACTCGTTAACTTTATCCACTCACATCCCCTTCGCCTCGCTTGTTCGGGACGAAGACCAGAAGTCTTAAGAGACAAGATTGGTAAGCGTTTGATATATGGGCGGCATATCTTGATGCTGGCATGGAAGCTTATTTGGGTTCTCCCGAGAAGTGAAAAGGGAAAAGTGAAGAGAGAAAATAATGCAAGTTGAGTGAAGTTCTAATAACTTTTCCCACATACAGCTAGCCTCTATATCCAGACAAGAGATTATATCATGGACTTTGTATCAGTGATAAGACGAACATAAAATACCTGTGAACGATCAACTATGACTTAAGCCCTAGAAGTTGTCTCTTCGAGTAGGTGTCACTGAATCACATCGTCTCTTCTCATCAACAGAACTCACGAAAGCCTAGGATAGCAAACTCATCGAAACAACTTAGTAATGGAGGAAAAAGAAAGGACACGTCTTCAAATTCAATAAAAGGTCCTACTGACTCCAGTTCACGGGTCACTTTGATCAACCCATCATTGGAAAAACACGATCTAAAAAGAAACCAGATCCATTGCAATTGCAAGTCTCGCGACTCCAAGTTTTACCCCTGATAAAAAACGTCTCTCACACTCAATCACCAACCAGAATTTTCCAATAATAGTCGAATCCCCTTTTCTTGCTTTTTCCAAATATGCATGCCATTCTAAACCCCTTCAACCAATTCCCAAGCATCAATCTCAAACCTGTTTAGGTCAAGAATCCCCAAGAATAAACACAAATAATTACACCATCACCTCGCTAAATCACCAACATCCACCTCCAACCCAAACACAGCAAGATGCGAAACTCCACACCATGCAAGGAAACTCGGTGTCTCTCGTGTTACTCTCGCCGGGTTCCACGTACGTTTTATGGACGCATACACATATGCACACGCCCACTCGAAGAAAAAAGGCAAGGAAGTGCGGGGTACCGACTAGGGTATACTACCTAAATAGTACATTCCACCCGATGGCTTTCCAAGTCTCCGCTTATCGAAGCGGGAGGGATGACTGTTAGCATCGATCTCGAACTTGATTTGCGAGGAAATATTGATATATACATGACTTTATCAAGTGATTAGAAGATTAGAATGTGATGAGCTTGGTTACTAGGCTAAAAAAGGACGTATTGAATGGATGTTTGTGTGAGTAGGAAGAGAGAGAAATTGTGGCGTATGTTGCAATCCACCCCCGGCTCTACCGGGACGAAAAAAACGTCGGTTTTTCCACTCTGGAAACCCTTCACTGAAAGGTAAGTTCTGTACTCCACACAACTCTGAAAAATCTATAAAAAGTATGGACGAAACTAGAAAAGACTTATTAACAATTGTACTTGTTCTAAAGTATTTCAAATAATTTGTTGTTGTGTTTTATTTCAAAGTCGTGAAGAAAAGACCTGGTCTGAGAGGGCGATAATCGGACGTTTTTTCAGTAAACTTGCATTGCATAAGGCGTGAAGCTGATATATTCCATACAGCCCCGGGACGTTAGATCAGGTGATGTTGGTACATCGCGGGAGAGAGGCGACAAGGTTCCTCAACGACGGTTTATGATAGTCCCACTCGGTGTTGGAGAGTATAGAATGACCTATTGACCCGGGCTAAGAATTTCCCGAAATCGATGTTGATGATAATGACAGGGATAATGACGCCTCATAGTTTATAACTATAATACTACTGTAGTATTGATCGACTGCTCGGGATCCGATCGACGATTGTCAGCTTTCCATTCTCAGCCAAATATGGTCTGATTCTTGCGCTGGGGGGTGATCTCGGTCAAGAAGAGGTCATTATTTGGGCGTTGACATATATGGAAATCGAATTGAGAATGAGAAAGCATACAATCATGTGGCAACAATCCAATGGAGACAGACAGATGCGACAAGAATTTCAGAAACATGAATAAGCGCCAAGGGTTCGTTTTTGACACAAGTGAAGAAGAACAAAAAGCGACAACTGATACCACGAGTGAGATCTTCCCGCGTTATCAGTGTCAGACTGTCCTTGTCCAACACTGATGGTTGCTGCCTATCAGCAAAGACCGTGGACTTGGTTTCTGCAATGCAACCCAACAGCGGTACATTCAATGACCCAGTTTAGACCTTGGTACCAACTGCAGGTGTACCGCAATAGTGTGATATTGTGGTATTACCGAAGATAACGTACGAAGCCCAAAGAGGATGTTCTCCGGGTTTGATGTTGAGAAGAGGAGTGTGGATGGATTGAAGTGGTTTTTTCCGGAAGGATTTCAATCGTCTACCACGGTATCGGGATGTAATTATATAGCCAAAACATTCCGTTTCCGAGTAGGAAAGTTGGCAATGTCTGATATAAATAAACGTCGCATGGGAACTGGTAAAGAAACTGTGAGAAGTTGCTTATCTATGATAGGCGCTCTCAACGACGTGTCTGAATCGCTCGTCGGGAGAGAGCGATAGTATCTGTTTCTCTCGCATCGACACTCGCCCATATTCGATCCCCGCCTTCAAATCATTGAAACCCGCTATTCAACGGGTAAATTGCCAACGCACCTTGATTTGCTGGGAATTCGAAGTAATTATATCATAGCTCTTAATATGCCAGATGAAAGTCGTTTGGTCAATTGCGGTACCCCTATGGAGTATAGCAACATGTCCGAATTTACTGAACGAGTCGCAAACAGGTGAACGAGGAGCAAGGTTGTATGGAACGGCATCATTCAAATTCGTTCTTTTCACGAAGAAACAAAATGCGATGACCTCAAAAAGTTGATAGACTACTGCCAAAATGCCGCTATTCCCGGGGCTTGGTTTGATCGGTCAGTTTGTTTTCCCAAACGATCGTAGACGATTAAGCCCAAGATTTCAAATATGATGGTATCAATTGAAGAGTTTACTTTTGGAGAAATATCCCCAAAAAGATGAATCCAGGACCTGAGTTATCGATGTAAGAGGTCGTTCCTTCCCTAACCTCAATGATTTGGCCTTGACCCAATCACGTCGACACTTGACTCAACCCCGTGCTGAGAGCAAGAAGGCAAGGTTCCCCTCCATAAAAGAACTTGGGTCTCCTTCAAAATAAACAACCTCTGGAAACTGGTGGTCTGAACGAAAAGAAGGGCGAAAGCAATTGCATCAAATTATTGATCATTTGTTGAATAAATGCCAGATGGATTGCACTGCGTGGAGAGCGAAATTTTGCGACCAACCTGAGAGTCGGATGAGTGGGCAAGGCTACTATCCCCCCCTCTTAAGTATTTATAAAGTAGGTCGATTTACAAGGGGGGAAAGGCTATGGCAGAGGCAGTGTAAAGTTAAAGCGTAAGCTAATAGAAGCCTTTGTTTATCCTCCCTTTTAACCTTACTTTACTTACTTTTTTAAAGTAATTTATAGATTAAAATGAACATTTTAAAGCTTATTACGTCTCCTTATACTCCTAGATAATCTTGAACTATTCCTCCTCCTTCCTCTCTATATACCCTCTCTCTAAAAAGACTACGATTTAAGAACCGAGATACTACTCGCTCTAACCGAATTTATATTAAGATAGCCTTAGAATAGTTAACCTCTTATAAGATCTTTAAGAAGTACTAATATACCTATAGCTATAGCCTCTAGTAGATTAAAGAGGCTTATAAAGTACCTATTATACTAAAAAAGAGAAATAGCTATTCTTCTACTATCTTAGTAGTAAGACGAGTATAGCTATATAGCTAGCTTCTTATAGAACGACGAAACCGATTTATCTCTTACTATTATATTATATACTATATACCGTAGTTCTCCTAGCTTAAGAACTATAGCGAAGAGGCTATTTATACTACCTTTTAATAACTTAGATATAGCTAATAAGTAGTAAATAAGAAGGGGTTTTTAGAACTTTAATATTATAAGAACGCTTATATTACTTTTATAAGAGAGAGGTTAATATAGATAGAAGAGCGTTTATTTCGTTAAGTATTCTTAGATAAAGTTTAGATATATAGTAAAGTATTTATATAAAGTTTCGTTACTATACTAGTTAAAGGAGATAAAGACGAGATAATAGAGGATTAGTATAAACCTAAATATCTTTAATATAAGTATTAGAAGAGACCTAGTTAGATATTTTATAGAACGATCTATAATAGTTAGTTTAAGAGTCTAGCTATCTTTTAGAAGAAGGAATAGAGAATAATAGACTCTCGAAAGTATAATAAGTATCTTCTCTTATAGTTAGAGCCTTAGTTTACGCTTATAAGGTAGTAGGGATATAGGCTAGTATAGTAGTAAGATAACACTTTCTACTACTAATCCTTTAAAACCGAGGATAATCTCTATAGAAGAAATATCTATATAATTTATTAGCCTATCTATTTACTAGACCTTAATCTAATAGAGTATATATAGGCTTAGATACGTCGATATATCTAAGAACATTACTTTAAAGCCTATTATAATACTAATTTAGTTACTTTAGATTAGCTAAAAGAGATTATTCTTAAAGCTTAGAATACTATACTAGAGAACTTTATAGCAAAGCTCTTTAACTCTTAGTAGAAGCGATATTAGGCTATTATTAATACTAGAGAAGGACCTACTAGATACTAAATAATAAAGTATTTAATATTAGCCTAAAAATAGAGTAATTCTTATTAGTTCTAAGACCCCTAACAGCACTGCCTCCCCTAGTCTCCACTCGACCCACTTTACAAATACTTAAGAGGGGGGGATAGTAAGAAGAAAATGAGAACGCTGAGAGTGGCTCATGGTAAGCTTGTAGGGTTTAACTTTAACCCCAAGAACCCTGAACTCTGAAATCGAAAGTATAAGAGTTAGATATCCAAAATTTCTGGTCGCTAGAGAAGAGAGCGACCTCAAGTCCCGCCTCGTTCTTTCCCTTTGAACCTGAATTCCATCAAATAATACCTACCTAGCAGGTAATAACTTCCAAGTTGTCTTCCATTGTAAATCAAGTTAGGGAAATAAAGACCTTGACGTTTTGGGTCAGGATCGATTGTACCGAAGCCGGAGGCGAGCTAGAAAGTTGTGCCTCCCCTTTCCAAATATCCGCTCTGGAGTTTGCGAGCTTGGTGTAAGGACTTACTTATGTTTTTCCTCATCGATGAACAATCAAGATTCATGACAGAATTGATTTTTTAAGTTGGTCGCGTGTTCGTTTTGCTGGTATTTTCATTTTGTATTTGGATGTCTTTCAAGGCCTTTTTTGCAGGTCAAGGACGAGAACAGGAGTCAGTCGTATCGGGTTACCAAGGGTTGGGATTAAACCCTATCGTGCTAGCAAGCCCGAACGAACGTTGAGTTAGTTCAGGCGAATTTAATAAGTTTGGGTATAAAGATATATTGAGGATGGATTTTGTTTAGGAGTCATGGGAGTTCAACTAAAATATCTCCTGATGCTTGCCAACGCTGGCTGACTGCTTCCGAGTTTTGATTGGCGGACGAGGCTCCTTCCCCGCCTCGGCACCGTCGTGGCAACCTTGAAGGCTTCAACTTTCTTTGAGCTCTCTACAATAATACCAACGTCAAGTATCACCTCCACTTCATCCGCCAATTTCTTTCTTATTTATTCTTGATCATGTCTGCAGACGATCAAGCCTTTCTAGATGTGGTAGGTTGACCTTTGCGGTTTCCCAAACCCTGGCTGATGCGAATAGCTCTCCTCGGTGCCCAATGATATAAAGCGGTACTCGAGCGATGTTGCGGATTATGTCGATAAACATCTCAACCACGTTTCCCATATCTTAAGAGAGACTTTGGCATCATCTCCATGGCTCCCAGAGTCTGCGCGCCCCAAACCTCCACCGCCACCTCCTCGAGCCTTCCCCTCCGGTCTTTCGTCAGCCTCATCATACGAGCGAATACACCACTGGATCCGCAATAACAAGCTTCTCACGACAGCTATTGTAGTTGCTATTGGTGGTGCAACATATTATATTGTTACAAAAAGGACAAGTCGGAAGAAGCGCAGAGCGAAGCGGGCTGGAAATGGACAAAGGCTGGAGGTTGTGGTTATTGCGGGATCGCCATCAGAACCAATTACTCGCTCCATTTCCCTGGATTTAGAACGAAGAGGATTTATTGTTTACATAGTATGCAATACTATCGAGGAGGAGATGCAAGTTCAGGGCGAGTCTCGTCCAGATATCAAGCCATTAATGATTGATATCGTTGATGTAAGCTCTCTGGTCCCGCTCTCAAACAACATCTAACAATGCCACAGCCAAACAGTGCCCGGGAATCTATCGAGAGATTCACAGCATTTCTCCAGAAACCGCATGCAGCATTCCAAGGCGCAAAAGTACACCATCTGACTTTTAGATCCCTTCTCTTCATCCCATCCACTACGTTCCCCTCCAAACCAATAGCCACCCTCTCACCTAGTACCCTATCCGATCTCCTCAACACCCGCCTCCTCACACCAATCATAACCCTCCAAACCTTCCTTCCCCTCCTCCAAGACCTACCTCTCCCTCATCCCCATCTACATCCCGGCCCCTCACCACCACCAACTAAACCCTCCATCCTCCTCCTCACACCTTCTATAATAAACTCCATTAAACCCGCCTTCCACCTCCCCGAATCCATGATCGTCTCCGCCCTCTCATCATTCGCAACTGTACTATCCTCCGAACTCTCCCCCCTCAATATCCCAGTAACACACCTCCAACTAGGAACCTTCGATATCCGCGCTTTCGCGCCTCAAAACAAACAATTGCAAACCCTCCAGGCTTCGCGAGCGGAGACTATAAAATGGGATGATAATACAAGAAGTGCATACGCGAGGAATTTCAACAACGCGAATAAGATCAAGAGCGCCATCGGACAGGGAAGTTCGTTACGCGTATTAAACGATGCTGTTTTTGATGCCATGGTTCGCTCTAGAGGGGGAGTCGTGAGAGTAGGAATGGGAAGTTCGGTTTATGGATTTATTGGGAGGTGGGCACCTAATAGTTTGGTTGGGTGGATGATGGGTGTTAGGAATGCAAATTCTACGGAGGGGGAATTTGGGAGGGGTGGATGGTTTGGGAAGAAAAGTCCAGGTCTCGAGGCAACGACCAGTTCTAGTGGGACGAGTCCTGGGTCTGGCTCTGCTTCTAGTGGTGGTTTGTTCGGGAGTGATGGGTTGGAGCAGAGTGATTATGTTAATGTTTATGAGAATGGGGAGCCTTCGGAGGACCCGAGTACTGAGGCTTGGAAGAGTGATGAATGATTTGGATGATGGGAGCTATCAGTCTGTTGCGTGGCGTCTGGTTGTTTAGGTAGAGGAGTTGGATTCGATGATTTGGGAGATTTAAGATAGTTAGGTACCTATAGGTAGTAGGTAGGTGTGTAACGCTCCATTCATTTCACAGAATTGAATACGAAAAATAGAAATTCTTCACTTCATACCCCCTCTTAATAAGTAACTGCTCTCCTAGGTGTCTTGTAGATACCCCCATCTTACCCCCTACTTGCTCTCTCTCTGAGCTTGAGAATCCACTGGGATACCAGGCCTCTCAACTTGGTCTAGACTTCTTCCCATTCTCACGACGAATCTCTTCACTTCTAAAAAACTAAGTAATAAGTTATAAAATAAACCTGTCTTCTTAGATATCTCCACTTCTACTTCCACTTCCTTATCTATTATATTATTACATTATTATATCATTTCTCTAATAATCTCTAATACTCTCTATTCACTATTCACTATTCTCTATTCTCTAATCTCTAACTATATTAGTCTATTCTCTAACTATATTAGTCTATATATCTAACTTCTCTTAAAAGTAAACTGTAAATATTATATTATACTATACTATACTATACTATAACTATAGATTCTAGATTCTAGATTTAAGAATAGACTAAATAGTAGAATAGTAGAATAGTAGAATAGTAGAATAGTAAATTTTATTAAATTTAACTATTAAAGGAAAGAAAAGGAGAATTCTTTTAATTATTTCTTTTGTCTTATTTTTTTGTAAATTTTATATTTTATTTTAATTTATCACATCACACCCTTCGCAACTACCTCGCCCTCTGATATGCGGGAGGAACCTAAACTTAATATCCACAATCCCCTCCGCCTCTCCAATCCTAGCAACCAGCCTTGATCTCTTCCCCTAAATATCACGAATTCTTCAATAATCCGCTACTCGAGTATGTCTAAAATATGACCACTCCCCTACCAAACCCCCTCAGAATCTAGTAAGCCATTCCATCCTTCCACAAACCCCATAACGTCAAAGCGTCGAATACTCCCTCTCTATTCTCAACAAAAAATATTAAAATGGTAGGCTGCCGGTCATGGTTTAAATGTGTGGCACAAGCGTCAAATACCAGCCAGCTTCCGAATTGGTATATTGGCCGACCCAAAGACCCTTCGATCGGGCCAACCACATATGCAGTCAGACGGCGTGAAAAAAGTCCCCCTGTGTCTGACAAAAACGTTTTCCTTGCAGCTTCAACGCGGGGTTTGTAGTATTTTGTAATAGCAACCCAGTATGCGTACAAGAGTAGGGCCGAAGGAGCGGTAGCATCGGGGGTCGAGAACAACGATGGTTCAACAGCCATCCCTCGATGTTGGTACCATAAAGTGAAGTTGGTGAATGTAGCGAAGCGAGGGCTCGAGGTTGCAAGGTACAGACGAAGCTTGATTCGACGTCTCGCGATGTTTCACGCCCCTTTCGCTACCAATTTTCGTTGCCGTTTAATCGAACTTCATTCCATGCGCTTAAAGCCGCTTTGATACCGGTTTGTTGCAGTTCCCATAGATGGTGATCAATAATGTCCACGCCCTCTCTGTCTTCTCTGATCACCTCTACCCCTTCCGCCACCAAAGCCACCACCTCCATGCCAACGGCCCCGACCTCGACCACCACCACCGCCTTCACCACCTCCAAACTTCTCACGCTCCCGCTCTTCTTCCCGTTCGGCATTCTCTCGTAATAACCTTTGCTCTTCGGCAATCTCCTCTGGGTCTCTTTCCACTCTAACCGTTGGTTTGGCCAAATCGGTTGGCCATCGAGGGTGTGCCTTCTTGCAATTCTTTCCATCCGGACAAAACCCAGCAAGGTAAAACTCACATATGGTCTTGCGTACATGTTTCTTGGAGCAAATCGGTCCTAGCGGGCAGAAGCCCTTGTCGTAATGTGGACAGGGAGGAAGTTTGGAGGAGGGGTCAATGTGCAAGTAGAGACATTCATCTGTAATTACAAGTCAGCGTATAATTTCTCGATTTGTGGTAGCGAAGTTCTTACCTCCATTTGAGCAATATCCATTCCGTACAAAGAAATTACACTCTGGCATCTTCCGCAAGTTGTACTCGTGTAAAAATTCGCAACTCTCCCCCTTCTTGCATAGACCCCTCAACCAATGCTTGCAGACTAGGTTGTTGAAATTGGAATTGCTGTTCGCCGACGTGTGCTTGTCCGGACAGGCCGAACCCAGAGGACAATGCCCTTGCAGGTAGGCTTTGCAGGTCGGTCTGTTTGGCGAGAGGCCATGGCGGTAGGTTTCGAAGAGGAAGGGTGTAAATGCGAACGTGTATTGAGGAGCTTGATGCTCGAGGATTTGTCGCGAGAGGTCTTTGGGTCCTGGACCCTGGGAGAGGACGGCAGTCATGGCGCCGATGACTTTCTGGGGAAGAGTGTTTGATTTCGTGCAAGTGGACCCTTATGTCGAATGAACGCGCAAGGGATTTCTCGAGGATGTGATTGACCGAGTAAACACTGAGATGGCGACTAGATTTCTTACGAAGCTTATGCGGGGGAAGGGCGCAGAAGGAACTGCTTCATGCGGGTGCGTTTGCAACTTTTCAGAACTCGGTCCAGAATGTCGATGGAGGTGCGGAATGGTTGCAGAGCAGAGCGCCAACCCAAGGCAACAAGTGGCAGAAGTGAAATCCGAGAGATGCAGACGATGAATGATGTGTCGCCGCGTTGCGAAGCAAGTCAGCTCGGTGTCAGACCTCGGTCGACGCTGGAATAATAGACCGGCCGGAGGGAGGGGCAATAGAGGAGACACGACGAGACGAGACGAAATGATATCGACAGGTTTTTGGCTAAAGGGCAAAAGGGGAGAAATGGTAGAGAGGGTGTCGTGGGTAAGCAGATGGGAAGTTGAGGGCGCACGTTGAGGCCGTACGTAGCTGGTGTTGATAAAGTGTTGTCGAGCTCTCCCTGCAAAAATAAAAAATGATGGACAGGAGGTTGAAGGAGCGAAGATTATCCGGATCACGTGTCTCGGTACAAGCCGCCTTTCCAAACCTGTGGGGGTTCACTTATTTCTTCCGTCGACACCTCCACTGCTTTCACATTCAGGCTCTTCTACCTAGGTAGCGAAGGCGCGCACACACACACACACGGAACTGCAGCTGGGATGGTATCTTGGGGAATGTCACCGTTGCCAATAAAACCTCGACTTGCTCCAGACAGATTCCGAGAACATGGACTGTGGTCTTTGAATGCAGGGAAGCGCAACGCCCACGAGGAGGAGATTCGCTGAAATCCTTGCCGTGTATGCAAGAGCGGCTTGTACGGGGCTGATGGCGTAGACATTTACATTTGTTAGTTGTATCGAGGCTGTGATACTGAGCACAGCACATTGAAGCCACCAACCTGCAAGAAGATTTATATTGGGATGGAAAATTGTAGGTGGATGACCTTTGAGATGCTAACTCGGACATGGATTGGGTAGTTCCCTTATTATCACATTATGAAATTGGGTACGTAGTATGAGAGTAACAGTTTGACAGTATGTCAGTATTATGACAGTATGACCGTGGGGTAGGTAGTAGTAAGGTATGGAAAAAGAGACAGAAAGGTTACCACTTCCCCTCTGGGCAACAGCAATGAGGGCATATATATATCAGCCTTGATCTTGATATCGCCCTGCCGCATTGCAGCGCAGGGTCGAGTGGGAGAAGGAGGCTTATTCTAATTCGCTTGGTGTTCTTCGAAAGCAAACTTCCATCGAGATGCCAAACTTCCAGCAGCACACTGCACTCACACACCGGCCATGTAGTGTGTAATGTCAGATAGATCTCCCTCATCCTGCCAGCTGCAGTGCTGCAGTGCTGCAGTACAGTGCAGAGCAGCAATGGCCAGGCGCCTCGATCCAATGCACCAAGCAGCGCCCAAAGCAGGTGCACCAAGATCAAGGCCTCGCAGGTACTGAGTAGTAGTAGTGTGTATGATAGAAGCAAGTGATAGCTCCTCCCATGTGCTCCCGCTTGCTCCAGCTGACGAGGATGGCCGCCATCTCTCCCACCGATGGATGATCCCTGTTCAATATCACTCGGCTGCCAGCTGTCAATTCTCACAAAGCAGAGGCCTCACCCTCACTGGCAACGTACACCCGATAAATACCTCCTCGTCGGGCCGGAATACATGGAATGCGAGTCAGCGCTACACGGCATTCCTCTGAAATTGTATCTCAATTCCATGGCAGCAAGTGTCAGTCTAGTCTAGTATATGTATTGTACAAAGTACAGGACGGACTTGGTAAGGATGGAGCAAGGCAAGGTTAGGTCGGTGGCATATGAACCCAACGGTTGTATGTGGCGTGGGCGTGGGCGTGAGCATGGCATGGCATGGCATGGCCCCTCTTCTCTCCCAACTCGATTTTAGCCGATATAGCACCGCTTCACTAGACGGGCCTGCACTGCACTGCACTGCACTGCACTGCATGATCAAACGCTCAATCCTATGCACCCGGGCATCTCTGGATTTGGGCTCCTCCTCAGAGGAAGATGCTAATGTCCCTCCATCCTTTCTACTCCACTTATCCCGCACTTAATCCTCGTCTCGCAGCTTAACATGGAAATAAGTTTTCCGCTTTCAAGCCACTAGATGGAAGGGAGACACCACTTTCGGCTTCCTTTTCAAGAACGAAGCCTTGTTTATCTTTCTTTGGATCTGAGGCTTCAGATCTGAGGCTTCAGATCTGAGACTTTAGATCTACTGGTGACTTGATCCAAGCATGAAGATGCAGCTCCAGAGAATGAAGCAGGGTACAGGACGGAGCTCCTCTCCTAACAATTCTCTCTCTCTAGCAGATCCCATACCTTTTCTACTCCACACACACCAGAGCCATACCACGAGTACGCCACTTCTGAAGCCAATCGCCAATCGCCACTTTCATACTTTCACATCCTCGTAACGATCGACCAACTGTCCAGCGGTAAGCCGTGAGTGAGCCTGTGAAGTGGATCCATCTAAGAGTACTAGACTAGACTTCCGTGCCCTCTTTCCATGATATATAAGCTATCGGCACGGCTGCTTAATCAACCGTTCCGTTGGTGCCATCTTATGTTAGTGCTCTCCGTTGAAAGACTGTTTTTGCCTTCAGTCCCACGGTAGGTAGAATCAACGTCCTGTCCCTTCCTGGCCTTGCCCACACAGCAGAACGTGGCTCTCCACACACACACACACAAACCAATTCACCTACAACACGAGCCGAATTCCGAAATAGGAAGCACCAACCGGGGCTTTAGAGACACACGTTCGCCTTCTTTCTCATCAAAAGATACTTACTTAGCGAGCCAGGCTACATCTGGAACGAGCAAGAGCAAGTGGTTACGCGGATATCAACTCTGGCGACTATACAAGATGAATTACTACGGTCCTGTTCCTCCTCCAGTTCCATACGGTACCAGACCTGACCTTCGAAGGCCATCACAGCCGTCTTTGGATGCGAGTGTGCTGAGTCTTACTCGCAAGAATGCCGTCTATTATCCCAACTATCGAGTCTATCGTGGGGAAACACCAGCTACACTGAATTACAGTTGCATCAATCATGTCTTTTACGCCTTTGCACAGGTGTCTCCCGATGGCATCGTCTCTGTAGGCTTCCCAACTCCTTCATATCTTTGACAAGACCCAAACTAAAGAAGAATAGTTGAGCGATGAATGGGCCGATGCCCAGATGCCGGTAGACGGAGCGACCGGATGCATTCAATCATTCATGCGACTGAAACAACAGCATGAGTACCTCAAGGTAATCCTTTCCATCGGCGGAGGAGCCGCAAGTCACAATTTCGCGAGGGTAGCAGCACATGCGTCAACCAGAGACACCTTTGGTCGCTCCGCAAAAGCGTTAGTCGAAGCATCCGGATTCGACGGCATCGATAGTAAGTCAAAACCACCAAATACCTACACTTCCATCTAACAAATCATCCAGTCGACTGGGAACACCCCTCAGACCAACTAGAAGGTCAAAATTTCCTCTCCCTCCTCGCGACCATCAGAATCTACCTCCCAGACAGCCGATACCTCCTCACAGCCGCCCTCCCCGCCGGCCAATGGGCCCTGCAAAACATCAACCTTTACCAAGCCCAAGACTACCTCGACCTCATCAACCTAATGGCCTACGACTTCACCGGGTCCTGGTCGGAGAAAACCGGTCATCACGCCCAGCTGTATCCGGGAAAACCAGGTGAACCATCGAGTGCTGCGGCCGTAGACTACGTTATCTCACAGGGCTTTCCGGCGGCCAAGATTCTGCTGGGTGTTCCGGTTTATGGAAGGAGCTTTTTAGGGACGAGTGGACCGGGGCATTCGTTTACGGGGCATGGAGGGGAGGAGGGGACGTTTGAGTACAAGTATTTACCATGCGCGGGCACGGAGGAGATTGTCAACACGAGGGTTGTTGGGGCATTTTGTCATGGTGGGGATGGGGAGGGGGGCTGGGTTACTTATGATAATCCGGAGACGGTGAAGATCAAGGCGAATTTCTGTAATGAGAGGGGGTTGGGGGTATGTGTTGAGTTTCTTTTCTTTCCAGGTTCTTTGCTTTTTTCGTTCCTTTCACTTCCCTCCCTAGTGCCTCTACCTTCTCCCCACCCTTCTCACTCAATAGCTTAGCTTTCGCTGTCCCCCCCCCCCCCACCCCTCTCCAAAAAGCGAATATCTTCGGTGGACCGAGATCAACTGCTAACTTTACTCAACAGGGCCTCTTCTACTGGACCGGAACAGCAGATGTCCCTTCCGGACCTCGAAGTCTCATCTCGGCAGGTTTCAAAGCCCTACATGGCTCTTGAACCACGAAATATACACGACTTACTTACACGACTTACTTACACGACTTACTTACACGACTGACCTACACGACTTACTTACACGACTTACTTACGAACGCTAAAACAAAATCCGAAACGAATTTCACAGCTTCTTGGCCTTGTACTTTTACGAATGTCACGAATCACTCATTATTCAACAGGGAGACAAATTGGAGTGAACACATATATTTGGAGCGAACACACATATATTTGGAGTGAACACACACATATATATTTGGAGCGAACACACATAGACCGGTGCAAGAATCATTTTTGCTTTTGCATTTTTCTTCTTCTGTTGTGTGTGGTATTTTGTTACATATATTGCATTCTTTTTTCTCTATTGTGTGTGGTATTTTATTGCATATATTACATTTTATTACATGGATTGCATGGATTACATGGATTGCATGGATGGCACCGGGTTACGTTGCATTAGGAGAATAAATTGGCATATGTTTTTTTTTGAGGAGTAGTTTCTTAGAGATTGGGTGAGATGTGTAAAGATTGGGTGAGATGTGTAAAGATTGGGTGAATTGTGTGAAGACTGGGTGAATTGTGTAAACGGGGAAAAGAAACGAGGGAAAAAGCTGCGTAGAATGAAATGATAACTTGGGTGTTCTTTTTCCCTCTCGCTCTCCTCTTCTCTCTCTCTTCCTCATTCCATAACCCTAACACTAACACAGCTATTATTTACAACCTAAGAGAGAGAAGAGAGAGAAGCGGAAGAAGAGAATCTACCTAGAATAATATTAATATTAATATTAAAAATAGAAAATAGAAAATAGAAAATAGAAAATAGATATAGAAAATAGATATAGAAAATAGATATAGAAAATAAATATAGATTTTCTATGTATATCTATCTCTCTTATAACAAAGCCTCTCTTTTTTCCCTTTTTCTTCTCTCTCTTTTTCCCCTTTTCCTCATTTTCCCCTTTTCCTCATTTTCCCTTCCTATTTCTTCTTTTTCCCTTTTTTCTTCCCTCTCTTTTTTCCCTTCCTATTTTTTCTCTTTTCTTCTTTTTCCCTTCTCTTTTTTTCTTTTTCTTCTTTCTTCTTTCTTCTTTATATTATATTATATTATATCGTATTAGATCGTATTATATCCTTATCTCGAGGAAGAAAATTTTTAGACTTGGGAGAAGAGAGGGGGTTAGTATTGTCTTAGCTAGTCTTTGCTGGTAATGTTTTTTCTTTCTTTTTTCTCTTTTTTCTTTTTTCTTTTTTTCTTTTTTGTTATTTTACGTGTATATATGTGTATATGTATATGTGTGTATGTATATATGTGTATATGTTATCGCTATTTTTTGATTTTTGATTTTTTTTAGAGATAGGATAAGAAGGATAAGAAGGATAGATAGGATAAATGGAAAGAATAAGAAGTATATAGACTTAGGGCCAGTTTAGCTAGTATAATTTTTAGATAATTTAGTATATATACTACCAAAAAGGCATCATAATAATAACGGATAATTTAATATATTTAACACTTTGATATATACTAAATCGTTTAGCCTGTATATTTTCTAAGCTAGATTATTTAGCGAAAGAATCTAATATTTATTTAAAAGATTATTCTTATCAAAAAAAGTAATTATCCTATTATTATTAAAATCATAATAAGTAGAATATTTTCTAGCATATTAATACTAGTACTAAGAACTATTATCAATCTTACTAATAATTATAATAAAGAGCTAAACGATTAGGGAATTTGTTAGTAGATAATTAGATAATTAAATAAATATATACTAAGCTACTTTTTTTTTTACTTAGTCTTAGTATATTTATTAGATAATTTAATATTATCTTATAGTAAGCTAAATAGGCTCTTATATAACGATATAAGTAGGTGGTATATTAGAGAGAAAAGTCTATAATGTTTCTTATAATATACTAAGTAACTAAGTAATCTATTTAATACTAGAATTCTAAGAATAACGGAGATTATATCAAGTATTAGTAGAAAGAGTTAATATACTAGTAGAGAAGTAGAGGAGAATAGTTTTTTTTAGCTAGAAGTTAATAGAATACTTGGTTTTAGTCTTAGTATTTTCTAAAAACTTATAAGATTAGAAAAAATATAAAAATAAAGAAAATAAGAAGATAAAAAGAAGATAAAAAGAAGGTAAGAAGAAAAAAAAAGGAGAAAGTAAGAATAAGAAGAAATAAGAAGAAAAAGAAAATATAAAAAAAAGATATATTTTTTATTATAAAGAATAATTCTTTATAACTCTAAGAGCTTAATTTAATTACTCTTCTTCTTATAACTTAAAGTAAAAGTTCTTAATACTAAATTAAGCTTTATATAAGAATCTTTTAATATATATAATAAAATAAATTTTTAAATAATATGTCTAATTTATAATATCTAGTTAGAATTATAAGATTCTAGTACTAAAAACTTAATTTCTCTCTTTTTTTTTTTTTTTTTTTTTTTTTTTTTAAAAAAAAAATTTTTATTTTATTTATTATATTTTTTTATTATTTTTTTTTTAATTTTTTTTTTTAATATTAAAAATATTATTTTATATTTTT
>LLCB01000390.1:0-92452 GCA_001414345.1 Hymenoscyphus infarciens
AGTAGAACGACATAAGAGAGATTAATAGCTATGAAAAGATTACTTTTAAGTTATAGAAAGACTTAAAAGAGATTAATATATATAAAAAGTTTACTTTTAAGTAGTAGAACTACTTAAAAGTTAATTATATTAAAGAAAGAATTACTTTTAAGTAGTAGAACTACTTAAAAGAGATTAATATATAAAGAAAGATTTACTTTTAAGTAGTAGAACTACTTAAAAGAGATTAATATATAAAGAAAGATTACTTTTAAGTAGTAGAACTACTTAAAAGAGGTTAATATATATAGAAAGATTACTTTTAAGTAGTAGAACTACTTAAAAGAGATTAATATATATAAAAAGGTTACTTTTAAGTAGTAGAACTACTTAAAAGAGGTTAATATATATAAAAAGTTTACTTTTAAGTAGTAGAACTATTTAAAAGTTAATTATATTAAAGAAAGAATTACTTTTAAGTAGTAGAACTACTTAAAAGAGATTAATATAAATAAAAAGGTTACTTTTAAGTAGTAGAACTACTTAAAAGTAATTAATATATATAGAAAGATTACTTTTAAGTAGTAGAACTACTTAAAAGTAATTAATATATATAGAAAGATTACTTTTAAGTAGTAGAACTATTTAAAAGAGATTAATATAAATAAAAAGGTTACTTTTAAGTAGTAGAACTACTTAAAAGTGATTAATATATATAAAAAGATTACTTTTAAGTAGTAGAACTAGTTAAAAGTAATTAATATATATAGAAAGATTACTTTTAAGTAGTAGAACTACTTAAAAGAGATTAATATAAATAAAAAGGTTACTTTTAAGTAGTAGAACTACTTAAAAGTGATTAATATATATAAAAAGATTACTTTTAAGTAGTAGAACTACTTAAAAGAGATTAATATATATAAAAAGATTACTTTTAAGTAGTAGAACTACTTAAAAGAGATTAATATATATAAAAAGAATACTTTTAAGTAGTAGAATAAGTAAAAGAGATAAATATATAATAAAAGATTACTTTTAAATAGCTCTACTATTTAAAAGTTATTAATATTAGATAAAAAGTTAGTTTTAATTAGTAGAATAACTTAAAAGAGATTTATATATATTAAAAGCTTACTTTTAAGTAGTTCTACTACTTAAAACTTATTAATATTAAACTAAAAGTTAGTTTTAATATATCTCTTTATCTTTTTATATATTCTCTATATATACATATTAGTAATTCTAGTATATAATAAGATAAGATAATAATAATACTAGTAAACATTATTTATAAGAACGAAGACTAGTATAGTATCTTCTTAGTATAGAACTTAGAATCCTTTTAGCTAGCTTTATAATAGTATTTAATAATTTATTAAAAATACTAGAACTTTTTTTAAGTAGCTTAGTAAATATTTAAGTACTAGCTACTTCTTTTAATAATTTTAGTATTAAAGATTTAGCTTATTTAGTATAAATATTTATACTAGAAAGTACTATTAGTAGTCTAGATTTTAGTAATAGATATATTTTTTTTAATAATAATTAGATAATTATCTTATATCTATTTAAAGTGTATTTAAACATATTTTAGAATATCTTATACTTTTTAGAGATATAAGCTAGTTAAGTTAGTTTATCTAAAATTAATTAATATATTATATTATCTAATAATATTCTAATATTTTTTTAGTAGTATATATTCTAAATAATATTAATAATATACTAGCTAAAGTAGCTCTAATAGAATATATTAGATAGCTATTATATATCTTACTTTTATAAGCTAGTATATATAATATATATAGAGAGCTAAAGAGATACTCTCTTAAGCTTGTTTTTCTACTATCAGAGCCTAAATATCATATGTTTAACAGCTTCTAAAACGCTAACTCCTTATAGCCCCTAGCCTTGTAGCGAGTCCTATATTAGGGGTTCCGGCTATATTATGCCTTATCCGCGACTTAGGACGCGGCCTAAGAAGGCTTCTAGGGGGCTGTAGGACATATGCCAGAGGTGGCAATAATACCCCGCCAAAAATTCGATTCTACCAAACTCTCACAGCACCCTCAAGAATAATGGACGACCCAGCCTTCGAAGTCGAAATCGACACGAATACCCAAGAAATACTCCTACATGCTTCGAATCACGATCTCGTCGCCCTAAAGCCCTTCCTCCGTATACCTGGAAATGCCAGCGTTCAAGACCAGGAAACTGGATTCACGCCATTGCACGCTGCAATTGCTGCCTGCGGACCTGCGAAACCGAGTATAGACGGGGAAGAGGCTGCCAATGGTGACGAGGGGAAACGCGAGGTAGAGGAAGAGGAGGTCGATATTGAGAGGGCAAAGGCTACGATTAAGGAACTTTTTTTGTCGGGCGCAATATGGAATGATCTCGACTTGAATAATGAGACACCCGGATGCCTGGCTTGGAGGCTGGGGAGGAAGGATTTATATGAGTTGTGCGTCGAGGCGGGTGTTCGGGCAGAAATGTTGCTTGGATTGATGGGGAAATATGAGGTTTTGGATTCTGGGTCTGAAGAGGAGGAGGAAGAACCAGTGGAGGAGAAGGATACCGAGATGGAAAATGGATCAAATGGCCAACCCACCGAAGCCATCGAGGCTGTCGAAGAAATTCCAAAACTCGACGTTAATTCCGAGGATTACCTAGCATCCACCCTCAAATTTCAAGATGGCAAACTCCTCGATTCCGATAACAATGGTGTAATGATGGAATGGGAAACCGAAATCATGAAACGAACCGTGGCTTCTCTCCTCCCCGAATCCTCCTCGACCGGTCAAAAAATCCTCAACATCGGTTTCGGAATGGGAATAATCGACCGTATGTTCGCAGCCTCAAGCCCCATCGTCCACCATATAATCGAAGCCCACCCCTCCGTTCTCGAAAAAATAAAAGAACCAGGTCATGACTTCGGAGAAAGCTGGGAAAAGAAAGAAAGCGTGGATAACAAAATTCATGCTGGGAAATGGCAGACTATTCTCCCTCAACTCTTAGAACAAGGAATGGTTTATGATGTTATTTATTTTGACACTTTCGGTGAGGATTATGGCCAGCTGAGGAATTTTTTTACGGAATATGTACCAGGCTTGTTGGCGGAGGGTGGGAGGTTTGGATTCTTTAATGGGCTGGGGGCTGATAGGAGGGTTTGTTACGAGGTTTATACTAGAGTTGTGGAGTGTGATTTGAGTGAAGCTGGTTTGGAAGTTGAATGGGAGGATGTTGAGGTTGGGAAATTAGGAGAAGAAGGGGAAGGTGAGTGGGAGGGCGTCAGAAGAAGATATTGGGTTCTGGAAGGGTATAGGTTGCCTACTTGTAGGTTTTTACAATAAGTGGGTGGTAAGGAGGGGGAAATGATACCCGTGCCAAAATGCACATAAAAAATAAGGCGTCCAGTTGCGTCCATGTTTCTCGTTGAGCTAAGTAATGGTCTAGTTGGTACTTTGCAAAAACTCTGATTATTACTTTACTCCATTGCGATAATAGTATGAGTCGAGGCTACCGCGGTGTAAGGACTAGCTCTCCTGTAAAACTCAACTGTAAGCTCCTCTTCAGCTTTCGTGGGTAACTGAGCATGAGGTGAAATATCAAGCTCAAATTCATTCTTCAGACTCCCAGGTAGAAACCCAACATCAACACTAATTTTAGAACCCCTGGCTCTCTCGATTCTCTCCAAGCATCGGAATTTCAAATCGAATGGTGTCTGAACAGTGCCCAAATTCCGCCAACAGTTTACTACCAAAGCAAACCTCCCGTCTTCATGGGTCACAGTATTGATTTGAAACTCTGTGAAGCATCCTTGGCACTTTTTCAAACCCGCGCATTGCTTGCAATGCTTGTCAGGATGCTTGAGACGACAATAGAGGAATTGAGGGAAACTGAGGTATTCGCCCCATGTTATATGATTGCATATATTCCAGGATTGGCATTTGATTCCGAGAAAAAGAGCATCTTTTTCACCACCTCTCGGTAGTGTTATCAGATGTTGAGTCCGGGTCCGGAACTCCCCATTGATTATTCGAGTTGCGTGTTGGCGGGTAATTGTTGATTCGGGTAATTGCAGTATGTCGGCCTTTGAAAAACTGTCGAGCTCTTTTGAGATATTGAGACCTAGACGATGACGTTTCATGAGCAGGTATCGACGCAAATAATTGTTGTTCATCGCCTTCAAAGTTCGGCAGTCTAGAAGAGATAAGGCCTCGGTGCATGCTCGATCATAATTGGGGATTCCATTGGTCGTCAGGGGGCCGTGTATCATTCTACAGAAAGGACAGTAGAGAACAGAAGTTAGGTCTTTTTCGAGGAGGAGTAGGAACGCTTGACGTTCTTCTTGGAGGGGTAGCAGGTTTTCGTTGAAGGAGAACCTATAACCTGGTTCGGGCTTCCCGAGCAAGAGTTTGGAGAAGTGGGTTGTGCCTAGTTTCTCGAGAATGGCTTTGCAGGTTATGGCTAGGAGTGCTGAGGAGGAGTCGGGTAGGGATGTTGTGATGTTAAGCAGAATTTCGACTGGAACGCTTGCGAGGGAGTTTGTTTGATTTGGTAAATTTCTGTCATCTAATAATGGACATGAAGGTAGAGTAGAAGGCGGAGTGGAAGGTGGAGTCGAGTTTGGAGGTTCTGTGGAAGTTCCAAACTCTGAAGGCGAAGTTAGGTCCGAAAAGGGCTCCCGACGTGGAGGTACAGATGATGATGAAACTAGGGGTGGAGATGAAGGTGGAGGTGGAGTGGAACGTCGAGGTTTTCGCCTGAAAATTCTTCTAAAGAACTTCATTGTGATTATGAAGTGATTGTTCAAGTTGCAGACCCTTTCCTTTGTGAGATAGTGCTTTCGAAAGAATTGTTGGTAAGTAAAAATGGTCTATCGATCCATGCTGACTATGACCCCTTAGTCTCCCCTAAGCGAGCTTTAACGTTAAGCTATTTGATTGCCGTGGGAAATGATGACATGATGACTAAATGGAGGTAGCGCACTCGGCAGATGACTAGTTCCATGTGAATGAAATCCGAGTTTGTATTCAACCTAAAATTAAGTAACAGAAATGATAAAACATCTGATAAGTTACCCAGTCATTTTATCTCCATGCTCCCAAATTTAAGCGACTCTCAATAAATAACAATTAAAGATCCTTCAAACGCCCATTCTTTCTCGAATGATATTAGCAATTACAAAATGACCCTTCTCTTCTGCAAACTCAATCGCATTCTCTTGTGGGTCTGCCCCAGCGTTCAACAAAAGCTGGATCATATCCAAGCGACCCCATTCAGCTGCACCCTCTAAAGTTGTTCTACCATGGATTTCAGCTCCCGGTGCATTTGGATTTGCACCTCTCTCAAGGGGAATGAGTGATATTCGTGTATAGCTCGCTATTGCAGCCCCGTGAAGAGCAGTGATGCCATACTGCGATGATGGCTGAGCATTAACCTCGGCTCCCCTTTCCAGCAAAAGCTCAAAAATCTTTAAAAAGGGCTAATTAATTGAGGCAGCAGCTTAAAGAACCGTTCTACCCATGTGTCCCGAGATGCCTCTGTCAAGCAAAAGCTTCACCGTTTTTCTATTAAGCCAAGTTGCCAATTAAAGGCCTGTTTGGCTCGCATGAATTATATAAATATATACATGGATATTTGACGAGATATCCTGAATAGTGACCTTGTATAAGTTAGTGCATATTATTAATTGTTTCTTAATTTATTAAGTAATCGTTTAGCTCGTGGTATATATGTTAGTGCATATGGTATAGAGCTATGGCGGTAGGTGGTAGAGTAGATAAAAGATATACATAAACTTTTGAAGATTTATACCTCTAGAGGTCTAAATCTTTTTTTAGTGGTGCATATCCTATTTACACATGTACCAAGATATACGAGGTTAAACAAGGGATTTGCATTACCTTTAATTACAGTATATATACTAACCACTAGTGTATATATAGTATTAGTGCATATATATATATATATATATATATATATATATATTACCTTATGATTTTTAGTAGTGCATATCCTAGATATGCACGAGCCAAACAGGCCCTAAAGCGCGGTGCTGTTCTTTTTAAGAGTGACATGCCCCAATCCGGGATCTTCATTAGGATCCGCCCCTTGGTCCAATAACTACTCGACTACAGAGCAATCATTTATTCCCTTCCACCGCATTGCTTGTAGAGCCAGGTGTAAAGCAGGCTTATAGGCAACCAATTGCCCACCGAGGGGCTTCAGAGAGGTGCTCTGGAACCGAGCATTCACGCCTGCCCCAAGTGATACGAGATGTTTTACTGACTGAGGATTGCCGAGACTTGATGGGATATGAAGTGCA
Organism: Hymenoscyphus infarciens; assembly: GCA_001414345.1. Classification (NCBI taxonomy): domain Eukaryota; kingdom Fungi; phylum Ascomycota; class Leotiomycetes; order Helotiales; family Helotiaceae; genus Hymenoscyphus; species Hymenoscyphus infarciens. Next base: position 6,311 of record LLCB01000390.1, read on the forward strand.
TAGAACAAGTAGACAGGATTACCCATCATTGTCCACATGTCTTTCGGCATATCCACTACCATAAACTGCTCCTGTTCAATCCCGGCAAAATCGTCAGAGTCCCACCAGTTCATAATTCGAAACAAACGGGTTACATGAACAACCTCGGGATCAACCATACACCCAGCACTTATCAGCGACCTCGCCACCGCAAAATCTCGAATACGAAGAGCGATTTCAAGTGGAGACTCTTTGCTCCAAGAGGTTCGCACATCCACAATACCGTCACAAACCTGGAGGAAAATTGAAGGGGCTTTTTTCGCAGTCGCGAGCTCTCATTTCGCAAGATACCTATCCACGTGTACCGATTTTGCCTTTTCTTGATAGTGGCTGTTGAAATTTCACACCCATTCAGTTTGAAAATACTCTCTTTGCCATGTTCTTCGCGCTTTCGCTTTTTCACCAGGATATAATTCCACTCTCCTTCCTGGGCTTTGACATATTTTCTCAATCCCCACTCGGCGAACTTGCGCTCACATTGGGCTTTGCTGTCAGGTGTTAGTTTTATTTATTGGCCATGAAAGCAGTTTACTACTACCGCCAAACTCAAACTGAAAATGAAAATACGTCGAGGCAAGAGACAAAGGCGAGGAAATGACTTTGGCTTCTCCAGTTTGGAAGTACAGCTGAAGGAATAATCAAAACTAATTGCCACAAACGTTTAGGACAACGGGACATTATACCAAGCTGGACTTATAAGAACATTCTAACACAATATTTTCGGCTTATGAGTGTTTGCCAGGGAGAGCTCTTCAAGAAGCGTGAGAGACGGAATCTAGCGATAAATCCATACTCTGTTTCCATGTGAGCTATCAGCCTCACTCTCCTCGTCTGATAGTACAACGTCCGGATTTCCTCTTCGTGAGTTTTCCAATCTTCCTCGGATGGCGCCATATTGAAGTGGAATGTTTTTGATGAGTATCGTGTAAGGGAGATTTAATTGACACAATGGTGGAAATGAAAGCTGGATGTTTATCTTGACCCAGCCTCAAAAAAGTGACCCAGTGCACCAAAATCTTCTTCTTGCTTCCTATTGGCTCTTTCCCAACTCCTGTGGCTTTGTCGCCTGATTTGATTGGGCTCGAATTGTAGTGGTTACACAAAATTGGTCTCTATTCCAAAGTCCCTCAGGGTGTACAAGGCTACGATCGACTCCTATTTTGAAGGGAGAAAAAAACCAGCACCAAAAACTAGAAATAAAAAGTTAAAAAATACAAGAGTAAGAAACAAGCTGACGTCTGCTTGGGGTTCTGCTAGGTCGGAGGCTTGATATTTTCCAACTTGGGGTTGGGGCGGAGCGGTGACCATTGTTGAATTTGAGGGATTCAATTGAGCTAAGAGGGTGATGAAATTGGTATATGAAGCTTGAAGGCTATTTGGTCCAAGGAAGCTGAGGAACTTTTGTTTGACTTCTTACTGCTTCTGCTTACGGCCCAACATAGGAGCCAACGTTGTTCCCATCGCTTATAATCAATACCGGGTAAATCAACGGACTAGTCGGTATTGAAAATTTGTTTGGCACTCTAACCCGAGGACTTCCTAGGGTTTTAGTGCCGATCTAGCTCATCAACCCTTACATTCTCGACGGCTCTCGAGGGCGCAGCTTCTAAAGCTCTACTGGTGAAAGAGGGGCTTCGAAAGCAGGCAGGGAAGATGGGCGTTGTTTTACAACCATGTTTTATGCAAGTTCATCGGTGTCGAAGCTGACTTAGGGAAGTAATCAGTTACAAGTCTCAGGCATGAACACCAAACGGGCCAGACGAGGAGAAATCCAAGCACAAACATTACGAAAACCACACAACAGATGTCAAAAACAAGAGCATAGCACAACCAAATGAAGCCCAACCATCGCATACTCAACCGATAGACCCTACACAACATCAAAAATACAGAACTTGCACTTAAAAAGCCCACTTGGGTAATCACAGAGAGAAAAATCCAACTTTTGATATTCTACATTCCTAGGTACTGCCTGTGTTATACATGTACAGCCAAAAAAAGAAAAGGGCCCAACCTAACCCCCTATCTACGACCTTTTCTTCCCCTTGATAGAAACATCCAAAGATCCAATTCCCCAAGCTGCAGCAAACAAGCTCAATGTGCTCAAGAAAATGACGATAGGTTTCCGGAAACCGGCGAGGAAAGGATAATCATATGTGATAATCAATTCGCGATCCCGTAAATCGTCTACGATGTTGATTGCGGTGAGAGTGAGTGAGGTACGACCGATTGTATCCATGAATGTTCTGTGGAGTTGGGTAGATGTGCTGACGAGTGGGACGGTGGTGTGGTATTGGACGTTTCTATAGAATTATTAGCCGAAGTCCACGATTGGCAGATATGAAGAAACTCACTCTGCTCCTTCCGGGAGGATAACTCGCAACTTAATGTGCTCATACTCCATTCCCTCCTTTTGTTTTGGGCCCTCGAGGAATGGCACGTTGAGAACGTAACCACTTCCACTCTTCAATACGCGCAAGTACTTTTTCAAATCGGCGCTCCATCCGACACGGAAAGGATAATCCCATCCCCCAAAAACGGGGTATCTAGGCTTGCAATCGAGATTGGCCTCTCTCTTGTTGCTTCTGAATCTCGAGGTGGAGACGTTTCCAATGACATCGGTAAAGTATGGATCCAAACTTCCAACCTTCAATGGGAAGTTCAATGACCTGATGGCAGAAGTGGCAGGGTTGTAGTATGCCTGGGAAGCCCATTCAACTCGGGAAAATGGCTTGGAAAGGTTCGCGGCTCTGTTCGTCAGGGTATATCGCTCCTCGAATGCGATGTTTCCACCCCAGTGGCTAACTTCAACATCCCTCTCCAAAAGAGACACATGAATCAATGGATTCGTGAATTCGTATCGAACGCTGACTGGCTCAACCGCACCTGCTGGCAACTCTCCGTATGAGCCATAAGTGTACTTGGTTCCCTGTTTCTGGGGCGATTCCCCAACAATTGTGTGTTCCGGGATGTTGGAAGTTGGGAATTTGACCTCCGTCTTCTGTTTTAATGTCACATATGACGACTGGCAATATGCTGAAAATGTATAGACCAAGTATTGCTTGTCCTGTTGTGCAATGGCGGCTGGTAATGGGTGCAAGGCGGACAGGTAGGAGAAGGAGATTCCCAAAGTTTGCTGTGCTTTTGGTGCCAGGGGTGTTGGCAGACGTATGCGGTAGAATTGGGTGTCACTGGCGGATAATTAGTTTACCTGCGGTGTTATGGGGTGGAATGATAGACACGTACCTCTGGCTGTCAAACTCCACGGCATCCACCTGGAAGAGGCCAGCTTCGGTATCTTTCCTGTCCTTCACCTCCAAACCTCCAATTGTTGCCATCTGCTGCGTTGTAAACGGGATGAAGTACTCATCCTGGGCCGTTTTTGCGACATTCTCAATCAAGACATTGATTGACTCTCGTGGGTAACTCTTCTCGAGATTGATGATGTGTACCAGATTGGCATTTTGGAAGTTTTGCGCAGGCTTGAAGGTCGAAGGGAGAATGATTTTCGAGGTAAGTGGTTTCGTCAAGTTGCTATCGTCGGCGCAGAAGGCGGAAGATGTCAAGGAAAGGACGGCGGTTGCAATCGCCAATGGCCACATCTTGAAGGGTGCAAGAAGTACTCAAGGCAGACGACGTCCAGCCGGAGAAAATATCGGGCCTTGATTGAGAGTCCTAGGCCGGGGGACGTGGTGTTGTTGAAATTGTACAAGAAATGTCTGGATCAACGGAAGTCGAAGCTCCCAAGCTTACGTGCTTACGTGCTTACGTCTGCTTCCAGGTGTCCTCTCAAATCGAGATATCAGCCACCTTGTGGCGCGGCACAAGGGGGGTGAGCCGGCTGGCTGACTAACCTCACCCCACGGTTTCCGATGCGCTACTGGTATCAGTTCAACTTTTTCCCTCTAGTCACACACTCACCTCGCACCAGAAAACTCAAGAAAACTCAAGAAACCTTCTTCCCTTCCTCGCTTCTATTTACGCTTGCTACTCTTCAAATCCTACAAGAGGCTTCTCCCTTGATACACCCAAAACTCCTCAATTCATAAAAAAGCGACATCATGGTGGGGCTTGGTCCAAGAAAGCCGCCTTCCCGTAAGGGTATGTATCACGGTCTTTCTACTCTGTCCATAGTGCTGCTGTCGAAGTGAAGAATGAGGACATTCGGAGAGTCGGAGCTTTCTCTCCTCATGCCGATTTCATTGCCTCTCTTGCCTTGCGTCTCTACAATTTCTTGCTCTTCACCTTGACACTTTTTACCCCGCCGTTCCCGATCACCACCCAACCCCATTGCTCTCAACTCGCAACTCGCAACTACAAGAATCAGAGCTAGTTGAGACTCCAAAATGGCCCATCGTTTGTTTCGTGATGGAAAGATTGCCCCAGAATCAGGTCTTAAATTTCACGTTTCTGTTTCTCCATTTAAATGTTGGACAGCTGTGGACCGACCAAAACTACTCCTGTGTCTGTTGTCCAAGAAGCCAAACTTTGTTTGCAGGTAGTTCACTCTCCATAGCAATCTTGTCTTTGGCAATGTTGCCGTGGGGTGCTATACACTCTTTTGACTCCTTCAACCAAAAAAAGAAAGCAATCTTGTGTTCCTATCACGTGGGCATGGGGGTCTTTTGTCATTTCCTGCTGGCCTTTCTTGTCATACCTCTGCGCATTACTTCATATAATCCATCTTTGAGGGAAGTATGCTGATATTCGACTACAGGATCGATGGCGGACGTACCCAAGGACTTGGTCGCCGAGATCAAGAGACTTGAGGAGCTGTTCACGGTTGACAAGGCAAAGTTGAAGACCATCACTGATCATTTCATAACCGAGCTTGAAAAGGGTAAGTCAAGATTACAAAAACTATACAGCTCGCAGGTTCCTGACCAATGAATAGGTTTGAGCGTCGAGGGTGGTAGCATTGTAAGTTGGCTTACTCGGTCGCTTGCAGTGTAGGCTAGGCTAATCGAAAATAGCCCATGAACCCAACTTGGTGCATGTCCTTCCCAACTGGAGATGAAACTGGAACTTTCTTGGCCCTTGACATGGGTGGAACCAACCTAAGAGTTTGCGAAATCATCTTGACTGATCAGAAGTCCGAATTCGACATCATCCAATCGAAATACCGTATGCCAGAAGAACTCAAGACTGGTGATTCCGATGAACTTTGGGAGTACATCGCAGATTGTCTTCAGCAATTCGTCGAGTCTCATCACCCAGAGTCAGACTTGGAAAAGCTAAATCTTGGATTTACCTTTTCTTACCCAGCTACTCAAGATTACATAGATCATGGTGTTCTCCAACGTTGGACTAAGGGTTTCGATATCGCAGGCGTTGAGGGTGAGAACGTTGTTCCTATGTTCGAGGCCGCCATCGCCAAGAGAGTAAGTTGTGCCAGTAATTCCTGAAGACCAACATCTAATGCTCTTCTAGGGTGTTCCTATCAAGCTTACCGCTCTCATCAACGACACCACCGGTACTTTGATCGCCTCGGCATACACTGACACCAAGATGAAGATTGGTTGTATCTTTGGTACGGGTTGCAACGCAGCCTACATGGAGAACTGCGGATCAATCCCAAAGATTGCTCACCTAAACCTACCACCTGATACTCCAATGGCAATCAATTGCGAATGGGGTGCATTCGACAACGAGCACAAGGTTCTACCAAGAACACCATACGATATCATTGTTGATAAAGATTCTCCGCGTCCAGGCCAACAAGCCTTTGAGAAGATGATTGCTGGTCTTTACCTTGGAGAGATTTTCCGACTTGTTTTGGTTGGTCTTCACGATAACAAGGATATTCACATCTTTGAGGGTCAAAACATCGACAAGCTTCGCAAGGCATATACCTTGGATTCATCTTTCCTTTCTTTGGTTGAAGAGTAAGCTCTTCTTTCCCACATCTAATTACGTGCTAACAAATTCCAGGGATCCATTTGAGAACTTGTCCGAGACCGCCGACCTCTTCGCCATGAAACTCCTCATCTCCGCCAACCGACCAGAACTCGAGCTCATCCGTCGTCTCGCAGAATTAATCGGTACACGTGCCGCCCGCCTCTCCGCCTGTGGTGTCGCCGCAATCGCCAAGAAGAAGGATTACAAGACCTGTCACGTTGGAGCTGACGGATCCGTTTTCAACAAATACCCCCACTTCAAGGCTCGTGGTGCTCAGGCCCTTCGTGAGATTTTGGATTGGCCGGACAAGAAGAATCCTAAGGAGGAGGACCCGATTGAGGTTTTGGCTGCTGAGGATGGATCTGGTGTTGGAGCCGCTCTCATTGCGGCGCTGACTTTGAAGAGGGTTTCGGAGGGGAATATGGCGGGTATTTTGCACCCTGAGAATTTCAAGTAGATTCTGTGCTCGCTTTTTGGTAGCTTTTTCTTGCTGCTTGAGAGTTTGGTATTTTGCTTCTAGTTTGGAGAGGCTTTGGCTAGCTTGGCCAGCTTGCTTGGCTCAGGCTTTTTATGATATGTGAATGATTGAGAAAGATGACAAGATGAGATGATAAAAGGTTCCTTTTTTTTAGGGGTTCTATCCTTTTTTGATTTGATTCTTTGATACAATAAAAGACTTTACATTCTTTCGAAATTCGCATTTTATCCTGCTTAAGAAGATTTTACTGTGAAGAGCTTGAGAAGATTATCTTGCCCTCCTAAAGAGGGGAGAGGGGTTGTGGGAAAGAATCCACCGTTAGACAAGCAGCGAGGCAGGGGTGATATTGTTTAAATTTGTTTACTAAAAGAATCAAAATCCGAGTTTTGTTCCAGCTCTGGGATAATATGTCTCTCATTGTTTCAGATCTAAGAGAGCTTGAATACAAAGGTATTTTAACCCCCTTCTCACTGTCACTTCTGCGAAGCAAAGGTCCTAATATCAGGTCTTCAGTAACATATAAACCAGGCTCTAGCAGGACCTATTAACATAGAGTTATATAGATACTATATATAAATTAAGTCTATACCGAGTATAGATAGTAAATAGAAGTAGAAAGACAACTCTAACTATATTAGTAACTTACTTAATTTATTATACTATAACTACTGTTTAGAAATAGTTTATTCTTACTTAGAAGTTATGATCTAGGTTGGAAGAATAGTTTTTCTAAGGTGTTATACTACGTTACGTTATATTACGTTATAGTAGGTGATAATTAGGTCTATCTAAGGAATATTCCTCTTACGGATATTCGTAAAAATTCGCAAATCTATAAGACTATAAGGCTTATAAATATCTTCACGAGTAACTCTTTTCCTACTAAGATAAATATTAAAGAGAAGTCTTAATTTAATAAATATTCTCTTTTTACTAAGTTGATTTTATCGTATTATAAAAGAGTATTACGTCTCTAATAAAAGAGTTATATAAGCTTTATATATACTTTGATTTAACTTATCAACTAGTATAAATTAGTTAGATTAATTATATTCTAGGATATTTAGAGATAGAGAAAGTTATTAAATCTCTAGAAGAATAAGAATAAGAGTTTAGTTCTTTTTCCACGTATATAAATTTTTTATAAATACTTATAAATAATTATAAATATACGACCTTTACTATAGATATAAATACTATAAATAATAAGTATCTAATAATCTACGAATATCTTTGTTAATTCCTTAGAAAGATTTAGTAATAATTCGCGTTTTTATCTACTCTATCTATCTTCTTTATATATCTTCGCTAGATAACTTAGTCTACGCCTAGCTATCTCGTTTAGCCTTTCTAGTCTCTTCTTACTAGATAAATATTCTAGATATTCTACTCTAGCCTAGCTTAGATAGAGTAGATTACCTAGTCTAGTCTTAGAGAGTAGTAGACGAGATAGAGTATTCTACTTATAAAGAGAAATATTATAATTCTAATAGCTAGTAGTAGAGAATATATAATTAAGACACTATAAATCTAGATTTAGTAATTATAGTATTCTAAAAACAACTAAATCGTAAATCGTAAATCGTAAATCGTAAAATATTACTTTTTATAAGTAAAAAAGAGAATAATTAAAATCCCTCTCTCTCTTTATTCTCTCTCTCTCCTTCTCTCTCTCTCTCTCTCTCTCTCTCTTTTACTTATATTCTTATCTATACTCTTTTAGTATATATAATAAATAAAAGAATAGAATAAGAAGTAAGAGAGTAAGTAGATAGTATAATATACTTTACGATTAGCTATAGCTCTTAGCTATAACTACTTAACTTTTATAATTTATAATTTATAATTTATAATTTAGTTATTTTTAGACTTTTATACTTTTATAACGCTCTAGTAATAGAATCTTATAAATAAAATAATATATTAGTTATTAAATAGTATATAGTAGATAAGAACTAGATTATTTACTACTATAGATAAAGTATTTAAAGAAAGTAAGTCTTACTTGATTTTATTATATAGTAATTAACTAATTTACTCTCTATTTAATTCAAAAGGACTATTTTACTCTCTAATTAATTTAAAAGAACTAATTTACCTCTCTTATAGAAAGAGAGGTTTTTGAGTTAGAAAAGAGCGATATTCTAGTAAATAAAAGCTTATATATTAAAATAGTAGAACTTAATTACTTAACTATTATACTAGCTATTCCTTCTCTATCTTCTATCTTATATACTAGTATCGCGCCTCTAATCGTTGATTTAAGTAATAAAAGCTCTAAGCGAAAGAGTAAAGACTTTTAGGCTTAACTAATAGTAAAGGGATTACGAAGTAGCTTACGAAGTAGGAAGTAGATAGTGTAGAAGTAGGTAAGTTTATTATATTTATTAATTTTTTAGTATATTAATATAACGAAACTAATAAATAATAGAAATATTCAGCTAACTAGAATATCTCTCTTTTCTAACCTAAATACCTCTCTTTTAGTAAGAGAGGTAAAGTAGTCCTTTTAAATTAATTAGAGAGTAAAATAGTTCTTTTGAATTAATTAGAGAGTAAATTAGTCAAATACCGTTCATCATATTTACTTTAATAGAGATAGGCTCTTATAGTTAGGTCTGAAGGACTTATATATAAGTCTTAAATAGTTATAGTATATACGTATTAATTAATTCTAATATATCTTATTTCTCTCTCTCTCTTCTCTCTATCTCTATCTTCTTAATCTTTCTTCTCTCTAAAACCAAATAACTAAGCAAACAAAAAAAATAAAGCTAAAACCGGGTATTTGTAAGACTTCTAAAAAGAGCCCGGTACTATAAAAATATACATTATTCTAACGTATACGTACGAGTCTTCAAAAGACAAAGGTAGCAGAAAAAAAGGCATGCTAGATGTAATGTTATACCACAATCCCCCAAGTCGGAAGCATGCTCATCCTATCCTATCCCATTCTATCCCCTAGAAAACAGAGGATGAAGAGCAAGTAGCTAGGTATGCTTACAAAACAAACAAATTAAACAAACCAAAAATCACAGAAACGAACAATGATACAGGAAGAAGTATAGTATAGTACAGTATAGCTTCACCGCCCGTATTCGCTCGTTTTCACCCCCCCCCCTTCAAGCCCAACACGTCAGGTCGTTCAACTCCGTCCACGGGAATTCAGGTCCCTACCCACACACCCATTCTAGAAAGCCAGCCTCCTTCGAAACCTTTAAACACCGACGAAAGAATAAAAGCTTCCGTGACACAAAAACAGCCGTGACTCCGGGAATGAGATGAGGTGAGCTGCCTCGTTTTTCCCACCTCTTAAACTCCTTTTCTCTATCTCCAATGCCCCTAAGAATACTAGTACCCAGTCCACCCGGTCCCACCAAACCATGTACGGAGTTCGCACAAGGATTCAGCACAGCGGGTCAGCCTCTTCCAGTTCGATTTTCGGTCCGTGATTTCAGATTTGGAATCAGTGGTAAGTCTGACTCGGACTCTGACTGACCCAACCCCCCGAGGCAATTCAGCCCCTAAACTCGAACCTGAACTCCGAAGCACAGCAGACCCAACCCAACAGTCAAAAGCAGTATCCAGGCACCGAACCGAAGCCCATGTGTATGGGCATGTGCGATGAAGGTATGCAATAATATGCACCCACACACCAACATGCGCTACACAACAGAGCAGACATGTGGAAGCCCCGTTGTTAAAATACGCCGTCTAAACCCAAAATGTCTTGTGCTTTCGGTGTTTCGTTTCGAAAAAAAAAAAAAGAATCCCCGAGCGATAGGTAAGCCACCATGACCTAACGAGCGTTAGACACCATCCCACTCCTCCAAGACCCGAAGAGCAAGAGCGTTGAGCTAACAGCGGCACCATCGATAACAAACATTGGCAGAAAAAGAACCGTGCTTTGGGTTCCCTTGGAGCCGTTGAAGCCAATGTAAACCATATTCTTGATTGTTGACTTGTGACCGTTAGACCACCAACCTCCTCTCAAGCCATCATCCAGCCATCGATCCATTCATTTCTCGACCGAAAATCCGAGGTATGTCTGCACGATTCGGCAACCCCCTCGTGAATCGGCGAACAAACCTTGGGACACCAACGATCACCTGCAAACCAGGGTATATGACTGCAATACCTCGTATGCACGTTTTTTCCTCACCGTGCTTGCCTTGGGAAGAGTGAAGCAAATGCAGGTCCCATAATCCCCGAGCCCTCGTGTTGTGAGCTTGTCATGTCGGAAGTCCGGTGGTTGATGTGTGGCATGGATGTGGCGCTCGGTTTCCGGATGCGTCACCTGACAAGAGACGACTACACTTCTTGTTTGTTGGTTGTAGGGAGGTACCTGTTGTCGAAAGAGTGTAAAATCCGTGAGGAAATTGCTGTTGGGTATGGGAGGGGATGTTGAGAGGATCGAATATTCAGACTCCCTCCCACCAATCCGCCTCATCCACATCAACCTGATTATGCCACTCCGGATATTTCTCCCCCAAACTCGCTTGTTCGACCCATGGCTTGACTTTCTCCTCTCCGACAATTGATAAGGCCAATTCATCCCTTATTATAGAACCGCCCAGAGATAAAGTTTCTCGAGCGGAACTGGAGGTCGTGTGTAAACCAGTTGCTCGTCCGTGACGCACAAGGCCACCAAAGTAATCTTCCGCTGCTTCCTCGTCGGAATCTGATGATGTGTCGGAGGTCATGGAGTCTTGAAGGGAGTCTGAGCTCGAAGAGGTATCCTGGTTGAGATCAAGATGAGAGATCCTGGATTGGGATTTTAGGATTGTGTGGAAGGATTTTGGTGATAGGTTGTCGTTCTGCTCTTCTTCGTCGTCGGAGGTTTCTTCCGCTGAGACCTCAAATATGGATTCAATTCTCATTTTCATCGGTGTTGTGATAGGTTCCTCGAGATCATCATGGAATCTCACACTCTTACTTGAATTTGTTCTTACAATTCCACTTGAGACGAGACTTTGGCGAACTTCTTGTACTAATTGCCTTGGTAACGACGCATTTCTGTTCTTCTGCGAGAGATTCTGAGCTTCTTCAGCTGCGAGAGCGGCTTGACGGACTAGTGCTGCTGATGATATCGAGCGACGTAATAATGTTTCCGACAATGTTGGCTTCTTGAGAATGGGTCGGATTGGCGACGACGACCTGGTTGGTAAAGATGCGGAGCGAGACATTGGTGTTGAGTATGGCTCAGTTGGTATTGTTGCTCCTGGGTGAAGAGGCCCATAGAGCCATGTTGTATCGCGATCCTTTTGCCTATCAATGGTGTCAGGAAAAAGAAAAATGCAGGTGGAATATGTAGACAAGGTGACAGGTCATGTGACGTACCAGTTAATTGTCTTGGGCTCCGTGGTTTCCAATTGATATCGCTCCTTCATCCATAACCTCCAAGATGCGTTGATTAGACGAGTGCTGTTGTTGTAAACTTTCCGTGAAGACTTGGCCTTTAAATATTTCCAGGTAGCAAAAAGTTCTTCCTCGGTCCATTCGTGGGAGAGAAAGTCTACGTGTTTCGAAGGTGTAGCGAGGACGGCGGTATCATCTTCAGCTCGCTCGACGTGCTCCGGCTGAGCTGGTTGCGAGGATCCAAGTGAAGTGAGAGAAGCCGTAGATAATGATGCGACTAGAGATTTGGTCTCCTCGTATGAGGGCAGTGAGATGTGATCCTCATCATGAGAAGCGCCCAACGATTTAAAACTCATGGTGCAAGTCGATTGAGATAACGATCTGGATAATCTGGGCGCTGCTCCCACATGCAATTCAGTTTCCCTCTCAGAATCCGAATCGTAATCAAATAGGTCATCCCTCATGTCGTCCAAGGTCGGCATCGCCGGGAAGGCCGAGATGGAAAGATTTACGGGTTTCCTCGACGGTTTCGCAATTGATGTCGGTGGCGCTGGGTTGTAGGAAATGATATCTTCCCATTCAAAGTATTCGTCCTGAGGGATATCTTCTCCCATTATGCCGTGCTTCGATTGCCGATATCTCGATCGTGGTACCTCGGCGAATGGTTATTATCCAAGGGGAAGGTGGTAGCCCAGGTGGTAGGTATTACCTATCCCGTATTATTGCTCCGTCACGTGGAGGTTAGGTTTACCGTGATGCAGGAGTAAATGTGATGCGCTTATTTCCAATTGGTCGTATCGTGATGGTGACTCGCGATGCATTATCTGGTATGGTGCGGCGATGTTGACGATGAGATTGTGGGGTGATGTTGATGATATAGTAGAAGCAATGTTGGGCGAGGATTGAGGATAAAGAATTGCGGTGGCAGGAGAGGCCTAAATTGTTGAGGAATTTTCAAGTGATGAGTGGCCGTAATGGGAAATTCCAGTCGCGCATGGGGAATAGTTGACTTCCGTGGTGCTTCCGTGACACTCAGATTTGGTAAGACGGTCGGACCCACCATTGGGTGACCCACACCAGAGATTGGCCCTAGCAAGGCACTAGTCCTAATTAGTCCTAATTAGTCCTAATTAAAGAAGGAACCAAGTTTTTTGCACAGGCTGCCGAGGTACGACGTTTCCAAATTATCTCACGATGATTGATTCGGTGATGATGTTTTATAAGGGGTGTTTGTAAGGGGTGTGTTGGTGGTGGCAGTTTCAGCCAGCGGATTGGGGGTAAACGAGCGATGATGGGGTACGGAGTAAGGGTGAGGCGAGTAAAGTTGAAAGGGAGGAGAGCCTGGAAAGAGAGAGGTGGACACTCTCGTTACTCATATATATATATATATATATATATATATAAGAAGAGTAGGGCCTGGGCTGGGGATAACGTAAGGGGGTATGGGAGTTATTCTGAATAACTTCTGTTAGACTGTTCTATAACTCTGTTACTTGTCAGACTTGCGCCTCCAACTTACATCTCTCCCCTCCCACTCAGCATCATTCTTACCCTTCACCGCGGTCTGACACGGTGTCTTGTGTCTGGCGCCTTCCAAAAAGGTTCAAAACAATCCAAGATCGTCATTGTGGCTGCAGCTGCTACCGACAGTACAGTTCGTGAACAGCTCGTAGTTCCATCAAAACGTTGGACCTAATTCATGACAACCGGGATGGGCTCTGCTGTCATGGGGCATGGGGCATGGGCCATGGGCCATGGGCCATGGCACAAAGAAAGTGTCAAGTACTGGTAGAGTATCTGTCAGTCTCTTGTTGACGGACATCCGACGAGCCTCTCAGAAAACGAGGTGTGTTCATATTCATTCCTTATTCCCAAGGCATCAAGCCAGCAAGCCAGCCCAGCTTCCCCAACATTTTTCGGAAAAGTGGGTCCGGGTACAACGGAAGCCCACTTCCAACTTTCGTCGGGTCTTCCTTCTCCTTCCACCCACTGAATTGACCGTTCCGCGCTCCGATTCACCGAAACATACAGATTATGATGTAGGTAACTATATCATTGAATAAGCTCCACTATCATCGCTCATGGTCAGGTCATGGTCACCAGGTCATGAGATGGCTTCGTTTCTTTTGGAGAGGTTGGACAAGGCACAAGGCGTATTCTAAGCGTGGGGGGTAACTCGACGAAAGCCATCGTGGATCCGTGGTCCCCTAATTTATTCCTGGCATCGTATGATGCGAATTTCCAAATGCATTCTTGAGAAGATGGGAGAGACAAACAATTCCCCACTTCCCAAAGTGGGTGCAAGTTTTCCTTGCATGCATTCCCCAAGGAAAACTAGACTTGAGGTATCCTTCTAAAATTGCTGTGCTTTCAAAGAATGTTGTCCCTCCCATCTGTTGTTACTTTTTCCTGGATCGCCATCACCAAGGAGCCTCAACTCAACTCAACAATGAACTTCTAACTCACCGCCCCACCAGGGGGTGCAGGAATTCGTGACTGTATTCTCGAAGTACTTATACTTCTATAATTGTTCCAACTTCTTTAGAATAATAAATATATTAAAATCTTAATTGTTTAAGCCTTTTAGAATAATAGAATCGATTTATCGAGTTTTAGATAAATAATAGAAGGAATAGTGGAGAGTTAGTCAACTATTCGCCAGTCACGAATTCCTGCACCCCCTGGTGGCCCGTCCCCGCCGCACTCCCCCAGAGAAAATTATACCTTTCTCGAAATACAACATGAAAGAACTTCCTCGCCACAGGGTAAGGTAGAAGCACAATGTCTTATTCTCTTTTCTCAGTTTAAATACCCCAGAACAACTCTTTCTTCTCCGGGCTGTATATAGCTCACGATCTTGGCATTCTCACTCTCGCTACACTCTCTCCACCCTATCCTCAAACCCGTAAACCCATCTCAAGAACAAAAGAAATAAAGACACCACCATACGTCGGTGTCTATATTGCGGTAAGAAATAGAGGAGGGAGAGGAGACATGAAATTCCTGCTGTTTCTGTGAGGCCCGGCTTAGAGACTATTGATGAGAGGGAGTTTTGGGAGAAGGAAGTAGACGTAGAGGTGGAGAGGAGGAAGAGGATAGAGGGTTTAAGGACTAAGCAATTCCTCTAGGCGAATTCTTTTTTGAGAGAGAGGAGTAGGGTCAGGGAGGGGGTTTTAGGGATGGGGATGGGGATGGAGTTGGAGACGATCATAGAAGAATACGAGGAGTATGTTTATTCTTAGGGTTGGTTGGTTGAGGCTGCTATATATAACTAGGTACCGTCTTTATGTATTTCAATGAACTTTTTTGTTTGTACCTTGTACTCTATGTTGTGCTTTGCTTTATAAAGGATTAATAGCTAAAAAACTAGTTTTAAGCTTGAACGTCTTAGAAAGTGGAAATAGTAGGAATTATATTATTTGAGGAGTTAGATTCCTTTGTATCTAAGTGAGGCTCTTGGTTTTATATTGTGTTATATTATATTATATTATGTTATATTATATTATGTCGTTCTACTTTGAGATTTATAAAAGTGATGTTTTGAGTAAATCTTCTAGTCCTTTAGTAAGGTTAAGTTTATTACACTTATTCTAATATTTAAATAGAGCTTTTAGATAGATAATATTCATTATTAAATTTGAATATTTATACTTTTAATACTAAATTTATAAGAAGTAGTAAGATAGTATAAGATTCTAATTATAAGAATAAAAAAACATAGAGACCTTAAAACCCTTACTATTTAGAAAACGCAAAAATCACGTAGCTTATAAGAAGACTTAAGATCTTATATTAAGTCTCGAGGAGAGAGAGAATAGACTTTTGTCTTTAGAGTTAGCGTTATTATCTTACTTATTTAGGTATAATAGATATAGGCTTTCCTTAATAAAAAATTAAAGAAATAGGAGATAATGACCTGGTTCTTCTTCTACGTTAATACTCTGCTGTAAACAGTTATTGAAAATATAGTAGTTGCTAGAACCGATAGAAAATAGCCGAGGCAGCTAATCTATTATTTCTTACTATAGTTCTATATATTATTATAGTATGATAAGTTAGTTAGATTGTTATTCTATCCGAGGTAAGAGGATTAAACTTTATCTACTCAATTTGGAGTAAGAATAAAGAGCCCCTGGCCCGTGGGTGTGATATAGTTAATTATTAAAAATATCGAAGATAGTAGATACTATCGAGTCGAACTTTTGAAAAAGTCTTTCTTTATTTTAAGTCGCTATACTAACTATACTAACATGGTTTTAGCTTATATATACACCGAGGTTCGAGACCTCGATTCTTATTTTCCAAGGGTGACTCAATTGTTCTCAGGTGTTACTTTGAGAGAGTAAGAGTAACTAGTTAGTTAGCTACTTCAATCTAAAGTATCTAACACGCTGCTTATAGAGTAAGTTAAAGTCATAATAAGAATAATTCAGTAACCTTTAGAGATATATTTAAGTCCTAAGTTTAGTATCTAACTATCTATCTTCAAACTTAAATAAGATGAGATAAACCCAGGTTCTCTAACTATTGCCAGCAACTTAACCATGTCCACACCAACAAATATCCAACACACTTCAAAATTACAACTTCTGAATAGAGTACATCTATGTCATAAAATCCAAGAACCCAAAGATCAAGATTCTAATGGAGCACCACCTCCACTATACTCCAAACACCCGCCCCTACCTAATAACAACACCTTAACAGCTCACCGTCAAAACCAACACAGAGGTTCTTGAAGGGTTTCCTCAAGATAGATCGGATGACTACCCCTTGGATAACAATTACTCCCTCATGCTCTTCCGCACCACAAAAAAAGACAACGGTCTCAACAAGTGGAAATGTTAATGCTGTTACCTCTCTCTAATCCCTCTAACGCCTTCTTTATCTCCACCACATTTCAAAGTCTGCGACGAGGAAATAGTAAGCAAAAGTATATACTATAATATATACTAGCTAAACGTTCGTATATATTATAATATATATGTATATAGTATATATTATAATATATATGTATATAGTATATATTATGGTTTTTAGTAGTATATATATTATAAAAGAACTAATATATACGAGCTAAATAGACTCTTATTTAATTTAGGAACTATTTTAGTTCTTTTCTACTACTAAAGAAAATATAATATATATATATATATATATATATTATAAGTTATACTAACGTTTGGCTAATATATATTATAGTATACACTTTTGCTTACACTTCCTTTAAATATATATATAAAGATATATACTACTAAAATTAAATAATATATATACTCTTTTAACCTCTTAACCTTCAACTTTTATATATATATATAGCTTTTCTCCTATTACTACTATAACTAATAGAGTTAATAGAATGTGTACCGAAATATACACCGAAATATATATACGAGCTAAACGATATAGAATATATTCAAGGTTAAACTCATATAGTTAAATAGATATATACGAGCACCTTTTAACCCTATACTCGTGTACAAATCTCATAAATCTAAATTAAATTATATACGTGCCAAACAGGCCCTAAAGCCAGAGAGATCTCTAAACTTTGTTTCCTTGGTTTTGCTCTGAATGAGGTTCGATTCAATTTTGCCCACAAATGCGATGAAAATAGACTCCTCGTAAGCAACACTGTGCTGTCGATTATTCAATGGAATTTGAAATCATCAAGGCTAAAATTTAGTTATTCACACACTTTCTTTTTGAAGTATAAATATCGTGTTTTAGATCTCCAAGTTTCCTTTCCTTTCTTCTTAACCTTAATAACATCGCTGGGTCTCGCACAAAATTAAAATTGCACACAAAACCATGCCTCATCTAAGGAAAACTATCTTCAAACACCAAGGTCCGTCCCTAAATGGCGTAAACACAGGAACCGATCCTCAAAAAAGATCTGATATCGCCCAGGATTGTTCTCAGGAACTCCTTGATGATACCTCCCTACCTGATCCAAACACAACGCTAAAACCTTGGAGATGTCAATACTGCTACCGCCAACCAATCTATCTAACACCAACAGCCAACACTCTTATTTGCAAAGTCTGCGAAAATGAAATGATTACGGAGGAAAGTATAGACGAGCTTTGGAATGCGGAGGATGAAGCTAAGCATCAAGCGACAAAGGGAAAAACTAGACTTTGGGTATGTCCTTGGGGTGGTGATGAGCAGAGTTGTGAAAATGCACAGACAGAGAAGAAGTGGCGGTCGAGGGTTGGAAGGAGGTGTAGTGGTTGTCAGAACGAGGTTGCTGTTGTGTGTGAGAAGAGGAGGGTTGGTGCTCAAGGACCGGCGCCGGTGGTTTTGGCGGCGTTTGCCTGCGCTTTAATGTAGATGTGCTAGGGAATTCTGATATTTGGGGTGGACATTTTTCTGTGGTACACAGCTGGGTTGTGAAAGGGGGGGGGGGGTTGGTCAATTTGGCAATTATTTCTTACTTGGTTTATATGTCTTTGTTTCCCTATTTCCCAGTCAGTTCTGGGTATTTTATTTATCTGTTGAATCAATTTGACTTAAGCTTCACACGAAAGTGATTCTGAGTAATGAAAGTTTTATTGAACTTAGGGCCTGTTTGGCTCGCATAAATTATTGAAATATATATATGGATATTTAACGAGATATCCTGGATAGTAACCTCGTATAAGTTAGTATATAGTATTAATTATTTCTTAATATATTAAGTAATTTAAGTACTCATTTAGCTCGTAGTGTCTCTATTAGTATATATATATAACCTAGTACTATAAAACTAGTGAGTAGGAAGAGATATATACGAACTTTCAAAGATTTACACCTCTAGAGGTCTAAAACTTTTTTTTAGTAGTATATATCCTATTTATATATATACTAAGATATATAAGGTTAAACGAGGGATTTATACTACTTTGAAATGTATACTAAACACGAGTATATATATATATATGTTTTTTAGTGGTGCAGATCCTAGATATGCACGAGCCAAACAGGCCCTTATATCATTTGAGCTAACTACTAACCTTGTTTATTCTTGATTTCTTTGATGTAGAAATATTAAGCCCTAGGGCACTGAGAATTATCATGTACTTAACCAAAATAATAGTAATACGTCAGTCTCAGCCAAATCCCATATTTGCTCTTTCAAAGTTGACTTGCTTTACCATGCATTACACAACCCAAGACGTCAAAGAGCAAGGCTATTCTCAAGATGGAGATGCATACACAGAAGCTTCACCACAACCATATTCACATGGACGACCTCCTGCAACATTAAATTCGCACACAATGCTAAAACGGCAAAAGGTTATCAATCATTCTCTCAAGGGCAACACCACAACCCAAATACTGGAAGTGCTGTTACTGTTGCCAAGCGCCTCAAAAACCATCACTACCAGATAGCATCACTCCCCATTACAAAGTCTGTAACAGTGAAATGTTCACCGGAGAACTCAGAGATTTTTTGACAGAGATCTTTGGACGCCGAGGGTAAGAAGCCGGCACATATCAGGACTAAAACATGGGTATGTCCTAAGGAGGAATGTAAGAACTCTAAAATGAACGGGACCTGGAGGTCTAATGCTGAAAGTAGGTAAAGTGTTTGTAAGAATGATGTAGTGGTAGGGTGAGGCGAAGAAGAAACAGAGAAGGAAGGAGTTTAGGGAGAAGTTTATAGCTGGTGGGCTGGGTCTTGTTTTCTGGAATTTTATGTAAGAATTGATGTCATAGAGATCAGATGGGTAGGGGTTTGAGGTGAGACGCCGGGCTGCAACAAGGAAGGGTTTAGGTGACGGTCGTGGATGGTGGGTGGTGGGTGGATTTTGATCTCACGGTTTTTGCTGCTTGTAATGTCTTTCCTTCAAGTCATTACCTAGAGTACCACTTCTCTATATTCAGGCTAGTGATAAGTAGTGGCTAGATAAAAGTCATAACACGACTGACAAAGAAAATTATGCGTTGGTAACATTGCGGTTCTGGGCGAATAGCAACTCGTGGATTTAAAGTTCCCTGCATTTTTCTCTCGTAACTTCTTCCAAATCACATCCTTCAACTCTACTTTGCTCAATATCTTGAAAATGACAGCGCTCATCACCCCGGAACCTTCCCTCTGGAAATGCCCCCGCCACAACCTCTCGCAACCCCTCCCCCAACATAAACTCCCACCCAAAACCAACAAATTTTCCAACTGTCCAGACCCAAAGTGCTCACGGACCATGGAACTACCAAGTAATGCAAAAATATCCGTATGCTATAAATGCCAAACCTTCACACCAAGTTTTAGTCGCTGGGTGGTAGGTGAGGGATGTGTTCCATGGTGTGTGAAGTATAATGATATGAGGCATCGTGTTAAAGAGACGAGATTGGTTGTCAATAAAAGATTAGGAGAGTTTTGGCTTTGGTTTTAAGGGGAATGAGTGTATTTTTTGTGGTTTTGCGATTTTAATGGTGTGTTCTAGAGAGACAGCAGGGTAACTAAAACAAAACTACCATTTCAATGCAACTTTTCCAAAACTTCGAAGCCTCTTGCCATTTAGATTCTTGCCATTTAAATTCTTGCCATTTAAATTCTTGCCATTTAGATTCTTGCCATTCTTTAGCCTGGAAATTTTGAAGATTCTAAAAGTTCTAGTTCGATTGTACTCGAAACATTCTCCTACCCTTGAGTCTTCAATCTCCACACTATCTTGTCGCGCATTAAGAGGTGGTACCATTTTTCCGTGGCACTTGATGCAGTTTTTCTGCTTTGAGTCCTTCGTCATCCTCTGATGAACAGGCTGATAGCTTGCGATGGCGCAGCAAGTTGGACATTCCCAATTCAGGTCGCATGGATAGCGAGTTGATGGTGGGCTTGTCGGAAGGAGGGGGAGGGTGATTGGGGGATTTAGGTGTGAGGCTTTGGCTTTCATGGTGGGAAGCTATCGGGAATAGTTTCTCTGCGTGTGTTGATCAGGACTGTGAGAATTCTGTGGGGTTGTGTAACTTATTAAAAACAAGAAAGGAGATTTCTGTGGGGACTAGTAGTATTTATACTTTATCTTGGTTGTGAATGTAATATCGATGCGAACAGATTTATTCATACTCTTTTTGACTTGGATTTGAATCATTCTTGAGTCGCAATGTGACACACCTTACCGTTCAAGGTTCAAGTGCCGATGGAAGGGCTTGGAGACATGTTTGGAGTTGGTTTGTTGCAACAAAAGTGTCAAAGGGGGGATTGTTGGTTGGTTGGTGGCAAAGTGCTCGCTTGACCCAACAGGAGCCAGGGGCATGAAGAACGCCTGTGAATAATGATAACCACAAATAAAGCTCAGGAATGTGTAGTACTGACAAAAGATCTCGTACCTGGGCGTGATACCATTTGATTCCAATCTTATCATTTTCTCAGATGTTTGCGCTGCCAGGGAGAAAGAGCATATTTTGAGAATTAGGCTTGAGATAGTATTTTCTGAGAATGTGTTTGTGGGTCAAAAAGGTAGGATGAGCTGTGGAGTGATTTTTCTTCTACGTAACGCCTCTTAATAACTGCCATTGGAGTTGGGTGTGATTGGTGTTCCTTTGGGAAGCCAAAGCATAGGTTCACAGCCAGGTACCTGCCTTCAGTGTGGTCGATAGTATTTGTAATATTGTACTACCACGATATATTGTTAGAAACCTACTTTAATACGTACTATTTATACTATTTAAATGCTACGATATCTAATAATATTATCCTTTATATTGTTGGTATTTTAATTGATATTATGATAATATTATAGTATTGTTAAGCTTAAATATTTAAGCTTTTTACCCTGGATTTTAACTCTACTTCTTTTTAGCCTTATCTTTTAAAACTATATAGTATAATATATAGTATAGAAAATATAGTATTGAATAGCTAGAATTATAGATCTATTTAAATAGAGTATTTTAAAAAAAGAATTATATAAATAGCTCTTAAACTAACCTAAGTAATATAAAGTGATAAATGTGGCCTATGTAAGATAGATTTCTAGATATGTTTTTATTAATACTAAGTACTAATTTAATAATAATAACGTTAGATTAAAAGTTATAATATAATAGATTAGTATATTAAATTTATTAAATTTTACTCTTTAATTATATATAAAAATTAACTAAATCGATGTTTAAAAAATTTAGATTTTATACTACTTTAACTAAAATTTATATATATTTCTATAAAATAATTTTATTTATTTAAATAAGATCTTATATACTTAATTTTTATTTAATTAATATATATATAAGCTTAAAAAAAAGCCTTAAATTAGGGCTTTTTAATAATATAATTAAAACTTAATTCTATAGTATAGATACTTTTTAATTATACTCTAAAGATAATAGACTTTAGACATTTAATTTAGCTTTAATATACGTTTTAGTATATTATACTATAATTAGTTAAAATATACTCTAATTATTTATAGATTAAAGAGTATTGATTATAATTACTTTAGATGTAAAAAAGGTTCTTAAAAGGCTCTCTCTTTCCTTCTAAAAAGTCTTTTATCTTTATCCTTTATATCTATCTTAAAGTCGCCTTATAATTATTACTTACCCCTTTTTAGTACTAGTTACTAAAAAATTATAACTCCTATTACTACTATTGACACTTTAAAAGTTTAATAACTTCAGTCCTCTTAATCACTTTTATGATTTTATTCTTTATTTATTACCTTTATATCTTACTTTTTACTAATTTACTATATCCTCTTAGATATTAAGCTCTTAGTCTTACGTTCCTCTAGAATCACTACTAATATTACCTATTTCATCTTATTTAAGCACTTTAAGCTCCTAAGAGAACCCCTTTAAAACTAAGCTAGTAGTAACTAATATAAGTATACCCTATTTAGATCTATAAGAAGTGTTTTAAATCCTGAAAAAGCCTACTAAAAGACCTCGAACTAGCTATGTTTAGCTCTATATAATCGACAAGAATTATAAGATAGTTTATATATAAGAAACTCTTAAATCTAATAATATAATTAGCTTACTAATTTCTTAGCAATAAATCTACTAGCTACTAAGAGTGGTATTATAAGTACTATATTAAGAGATATACTATAAATAGTAGTACTAAAATTATAGCTACTTATCTTCTTAAGAATTATAAAATCAATATTAAAACCCTATACTAAAAGGCTACTAAAAAGAGATAAATTAGTATTAAAGAAGCTATAAATATAGCCTACTAAAACCCTTAAAAAAGGCGTAAGATTATATATATAATCTATCTTAACTTTAATAATAAGTGCTTAGCTATTAATTCTAATACTCTAGAGGTTTTATTTATAAACCTTATCACCTCTTATAACCTTCTTATACGCTCTACTAAATATAAGGCCTTTTGTACTCTTATTTAATATCTTAATAACCTTAGAGGCGATATTCTACTTAAAGTATACTTTATACTATATAACTAGGTTAAGTAATAATACTAGGACAGTTTTGCTAAAATAAAGTATTATCTATTAAGATTCTAGTCTAAAATATATATATCTACTAATAAGTAGAAGTTAGATAATAGTCTTTCTATCTTAGAATACGTAGCTTATAGAGTTAATAAGTTTAGTAATCTAGTAGAAGTAGTACTTAGTATAAAATAAATTAAAAAGCCTTATATAAGTGAAAATATAATACCCTTTTTACTTAAAATACTCTAAGATTATAGTATATAAAAATACTTTTAAAAATCCTAAATAAATACTTATTACTTTTAATAGATATATTCAATAAAATTAACTACTTTCCTATAAATAATATACCTAATAACAATATTATACTTCGCTAAGTTACTTTAGTACTAGGTAAAAGCAATATAAGAGGCTAGGCTAAGTACTACTAAATTCAATATATATACTATATACTCTACCTTACCACCAGAGATATAGCCTTTAAAAAGTATATAGATTTTAAGCTTAAGATAAACCAATTAGAAGACACCTACTTCTAGAACCTTTTATAAGGGTTTAAAGTTTATAATACCCTTAAACACCTCTTTAACTTTATAAAAAAGATGTATATAAGTATAGTATTATATAATAAATTAAGAAGTTAACTAGAAGCCTTACTATACCCTAAGCTAATAAAACACACTAGATATTCTAGTATAAGAGTATTTAAAAGGCGATTACTTTAAGACTTAAGATTAAGCACTTTTAAAATATATATAAGTTTAACCTTAATAATACAATTACTACTTATAATTAGTCTAAACTTAGTTTAGTAAGTATAATACTACTTTTACTTCTTAATCTCTTACTAATTTAATTAGATAAGGCTCTTTTTTAGCTCTCTTAAGTACTCCTTATTAGTGCTTAAGAGTATGTCTAGAACTCTTAATAAAATAATCCTAATAATAGACTTTATTCTCTCTCTTTTTAAGAAGGCCTAAAGGAAGTATATTAATAATCTAGCTATACTATCCTTACTTTAAAAAGGTGAATAATCTTCTCTTTCTCTTTTACTTTACTAATAATACCTTAGGGTAGGAAAAGATCTCTAAATACTATAATTTAACTAAGAGATCGCTAATATATACTACTATAGTAGTACTCTACCTAGCTTATAAGTAGAAGTACTTAGAAAAGGCCTAGAAACTTAGCTAGATAGCCTCTACTTAAGCTATAGTAGAAAAACTATAGAATAACAATTATCGCCCTAAAATAGCATCTAGCTATATAAATAATACTAATATTAACCCTTAGATTACGTCGTTTAGCCTACTTTATTACTCCCTAGTATCTACCTAAGCACTTAATTTATTTACTTAGTTTTTGTTCTAAAAGAGGAGTAAGAGATAAGCTTTAACCCTTATTTTAACTTTACCTCTTTTTAGCTAATATACTTTAACCTAGACTTCTCTTTCTTATAGATAATAAGTACGCTTAATATTATACCCTTCTATTTTAAGATATAAGCAAAAGTATAATCAAATAGTAGCTCTAATCTACTTAAAAGAAGGCCTATCCTAATCTTTATAAGATAGTAATAAATATACTTTTTATCCTATATTTAAGTATCTTAGTAAAACGCTTCTAGTCTTTAACTAAATTAGTAGTTATAGATTAATATAATTATCTTAAGATATATACTATAGAGATACTTAAATATTTAAAGTCTTAGTATAAGATTATATTCTTTAATCTTATTAGCTAATTCTAGAGTAAGAAGGAGGTGTTTAACGTATAAGACGTGCTTTAAAATAGCTTAGATAAGAGTACTTTTACTTATAAGATAAATAGTAGGTCTAGTTTTAGTTTAAGTTTTAAAGGGTCTATAAACTAAACTTATTTTTATTATTTTTTCTAGTAGTATATATTTATTCTTATATTTTAAGTACTTAGATAGTTATTTCCCTTTATCTAAAGAATTTTATAATATACTATTAATTTATTATTAAATAAAGAGTTATAAAGAAGCTTAGTTATTAGAATACTATTACTAGGCTAATTATTTCAAAAACGTTATATCTAGTAAGTTAGTTATTCTTAATAACCACGTCTTCTAAAAAGAAGCTCTAAATATTAAAAATTTAATTAAATACTAATTAGTTACTATTAAACTTCTTATTAAATTTAAAGTATTATAATTAATTATATGCTACGATCTTTATATAAAATATTTAGTAAGGTATACTAAGACCTAGGTCTTAGTATAGTATATATATAATATATACTCTAAATATCTATTAATTTATATACTAAAAAGCGACTTTTAGCTACATACTTAATTAAACTACTAGCTTCTTATAAAATCGCCTAATACACTTAGTTTAGGCTATTTAGTATATAATAAATAACTCTTACTAATTATTTTATTAATATCTATTATTATTATTATATAGTTTTAAAGTAATAGAAGAGTATATAAAAAAGTGTGAATAGTCTCATTTTGAGAAAAAGTAGGTTTTGGCGCTTACAAGTTATTAAAAGATATACTATATGATATCACGATATTACGATAGTATTATAGCGTATTTAGATACGTACTACTGGGATATTATAATAATATATTAATCTAAAATACTGTAGTATTTTATCACGATAATACTATCGACTACACTGCCTGCCTTAGTTAATCTAGCGACAAATACTTAACTTTTGCGACTTGCGATCTGCGATTTAGTCGTTTTTGGACTTTTGTACTTTCAAGACGCCCTACTAATATACTAACAAACTTCGTGAATCGAATTTAAAGTAGTAATCGTCTCAAATTTTACAATTCTTTTAAGGTATGTTTGTGGTGTTAGTCTTGAAATCAACTCAACATAATTTTAGGTAGTACTTTTATTGATGTGATTCCACTGTCTTCTCTTAGTACTTTAACTCCCCAACCTTGCCAGTATATGACATATTTCTAGAGAAACATACCACTTCTTTAACTCAATAATATCCTTTGAAGACGTTGTCACTTTCCGGGATTTTTAACGTACGAGAATTGCCAAAAAAGAAATTAAAAACTCTATAATAGTATTAATGCGAACACGTTTTTGTAGACACAAAATAGGGTTCTAAGCGGTGATGAGAAGCGTACTTTTCGATAAAATGATAAGTATAAACGTGCGTAATTTACAGCGTCTAGCAATCCAATTCAAATTCTGTTTTGCACCCTCCAGTGAGCAATATTCATGCCAGCTCATATATCCAAAAGCGCTAAAAGATTGTCTTTCGCGGCTAAGTTCACTTATGTAATGCTGGAATTATACCAAGCAACTCAAGCATACACCAGTCATAAAGAGTTCAGAATACGATAAGCGACTCCGAAGCTCTGCAGGCGTTTTCATTTTCATTTCCAAGCCCAAAGTGTCCCCACCCTCAGCCGCACCATAGGGGTGTAACCATTTGATTGGTGACAACGGCGCTTATAAATCCCCTTCTGGCGAATAACCCCAAAAACTGCTTCTAGCCGCCTTTTCAGGGTCTGTGGCGTTCCTAAATATGGTTTACCAAGTATTGACGATCTCCCAGCAATCGAAATTGCCTGTAATCCTGGCGGGTAAAGGCAGTCTCTCGCCGTCAGATTCAAATAAGGTTTGTGGCTAGGTGCCGTTTTAAACAGCACACGTTTTCTTTGAGCCGCATCGTGTGATACATGTGGATATTGCGAGGACTCTATATTAGAAATCAAAACCCTCGATTTTGTCTCGAGCGGTTAGGTGTCCTTCATTCATTCGTTTCCGCTTTTCAATTCCCCCTCATTGTAGAACCCTCTTTACCTATTCCGAGGACTTCAAGAGACGGACTGGACTACCCTACACTCAAAATCCCTCACATCGGCGGCGCAGGAAGAGATGGAATATCAACCACAAGTCCAAGAGAATGGGAAAGTTGGCAAGGCCAAAGGAATTTGGAAGAGATCTAGAACCGAGTCAACGTTCACTGTGGTCTGGTTTATAGCTTTTGCAATCAGTCAGTTTCCTTCCAGCAATTCAGATTGAAGGGAACTTGAAACTAACGACTTGTTTTAGTTTCACTTGGACTTGCTCTCATTATACCCCTCGGCTGTTTATCACCTCCTACCAAACACTTCGCACTTTTTTCCGTCAACCCTCGGGTTCTTGGCCACAGATACAATCTCAGAAACAATACTGGACACACCTATGGAGGAAAAGATTTAGAGGGGGACCTAACAGCATTTCCGGATATCTACAGGGTTGGGATGTCGGGTACGTTTCACGAATGGGAAACGTTATCCCAGAGTTTTGTCTAATGGTCAATGCTGACCAATTGATCAAGGTGTGTGTAGAGAATACCTCAACACTAGCGAAATTCGGTGCACCAAAAGCTTTCCTCAGATTCTTAACTTGGCTACCTTGATCGATGTAGACATCGCAGCTTTACCGAATACAACGACTTATCATCTTCAGTCGTTCTGGGACAACATCACCCACGATGACAAGGTAGCGCAACTCGAGACTACTGGGGCATCACTTGCAAAAGCGTCTGCTGGCTTGACCATAACTTCCCTCGTCCTCGCCCCATTATTCTTTGCCGTCATGATACTCATGTTCATGCTGAAAAGGCCCGGATACCCCACCGTTGCGGCTTGTCTCACGATTTTTGACGCGGTATTGATAGTTCTCGCTGCCGCACTCTGGATTACTGCAAGCGCGCAGTACACTTCCGCTATCGAATCGTTGGCTGGAGGGGCCATCAACGAAAACCGTTCATTCTGGGGTGCGACGGATCTTTTTCCCTTGTCGTTGGGACTTTACCTCTTTCTCCTCGCTGCGCTTACGAAACTCATCGTTTTGCCATTCATGGCATTGATTGTTCTAGTGTTGCTTTTCATACTAATTATCTGCGCAATTTTGTTTATCTATATTGTATTTCTTCTGTTTCTCTGTTTACTTGCGATGTGTGGTGGGGACGAGAAGACCAAGGTGACGGTGGAAACTCACTATTACCCTGCCAGTAATTATTAGCTTGGAGAAAGGCTTTGTACTGAGGAGTTTGCCTATTTGTTTTGCTATTTTGCGCTGAGCGATATCGGAGTTGCATGGACGAGGTGGGGGGCCGTATTGAAGGGGCTCTATAATGAGTAAAATCACCAAGACCCCTCTCAGTGCATTTGTTAAGGCTGTTTCCAAGCGCTTTTTTTTTTTTTTTTTTTTTTGTAATCAATAGTCTATTTATCTGCTTTAGCGGATATACAGACGCACTATTTAGGTCTAGTCTATAAATGTGGTTATAAGCCATCGGCTCTATATCTAGAGCTAATAAAAGAAAGATAAAAGAGACCTATAAATTAAATAAATTAAATAATCTAAACTCTAAGTATAACCTCTATCTCAACCTCGCCTTTTGATCTAGTATATATTATGTTATATAAAATAATAGCCCTCTTAAGAGCTTAGTTAGTATAGATAATAATCGTTATAATACTACTCTAGCCGTCCTCTTTATAGTGCCTCTTATTTATAGAGGCGAATATATTTTGACGTATACTATAAATTAGTCTAAAAGACTACTTATAAGTATAAAAGAGACAGTTTTAGGTATAAGTTTACTATCTAAAAGAAAGACCCTAGTATTACTAGTATACTCTACTCCTATATACTCTAGTTATAAATCTTTAAAGTCTTTATAGTCTTTAAGTATATATTTAATAGTTTAGTATAATTAGTTATATTTATACTATAAGTTATCTATCTTATTAATCTTATATAAGTATCTATTTAGACTAATCTTCTTAATTCTTATCTAGATTAGTACTAAAGATTTAACCTTTATAAGGTTTTAGTATAGTTATTAAGTATAGTAAAATAGCGAGATCTCCTCTTTTACTTATCTTTTCTTATATAATATACTAGTATTCTTAAGGTCCTACTTTTAATACTAAAGAGATCTAGCTATTAAATTAATTATTCTTTTATAAGAGAATAGGAGCTATAAGAGCTACGCTATATACTACTCTAGAGCTTTTAATAACCTCTTCTCTTTATTCTCTTTTGCTTACTAATTAGTAGCTTACTTCGTAAGCTCGTTAGCCTTTTTATTATCTAGAATATTTATATATACTAAGATCTATTAAATTATTACCTCTATATTCCTCCTTTTTAAGATACTATATAACTAGTATATCTTTCTTAAGATAAATTACCTAGACTAGTTTCTAAGTCTTGTAGATAATATAATAGTAGCTTAGTTATTAATAAAGATAGTAAGCTTTTTTACTATATCTCCTCCTCTATTTACTATACTAAGAGCTATCTATATACTAATAAGCTTAGCCTTATAGACTATAAACTACTTACTTAGTCTAATATCTATTTTATATACCTACTCTCTATATAGTTCTTATATAGCTATACTAACTTAGTTATTAATATTACTTCTATTTATAAAGACTTATATATATATAAAGTAAGATTATTTTTAGACTTTATTATATTCTTTTACTATTATCTTAATATCTAGAGTAATATAGATATTAGGTAGTAACTACTATAGTTTAGTAATAATTAGGATCTTCTTTTTAATTCTTTCTTATTATTATTATCTAATAGTTATTTATACTTTATACTTAAGTTCTTAAAAAGAGGAGAGATAAGCTAAGTTATCTTTGATAGTTCCTCTCTTTTATAATATTATAATACGTATATATATAAGTAATACTTTAATTTAGTTTATAGAAATTATACTAGTATAGTCTAGCTAAATGTTAATTAGAAGGAAATCTGTTTTAGCTTTAATAACTACTACTACTATAGTTTAGAAAGCTCTAGTTACTATATATAATACCTTCTTTTAGAGGGTATTTAGTATTTAGATTATCTTCTTCTAATAAGTTTTTTAACTTTATACTATTAAGTTAGATATCTACTAAGTTAAGCTAGTAAATAAGATCTAAGGTATAATAATCGCTTTTATAAGAGTAATTATATTACTTATTAAAGCATCCTACGTTAACCTTACTATACTACTTAGTATCTAAATCGACTTCTTAATCTTAACCTTAATATATTCTATATACTTTATACTATTTAGTTTAAAGTCTAAGATAACTTCTAGATATTAAGTATAAGATATAGCTTTAATAATCTTACTCTATTTTAGATTAATAAACTAGAATTCGTTATAAATATACTTTTTATCTTCTTTATAGATAAAGTAGATAAGCTTATACTTAGCAGAAGCAAATACTAAAGCGTGTTTTTAAACCTAGTTATTAGCTTTATAATATATAATCTCTAGCTTTTAGATTATAGCCTCTATAATATAGCTCTTTATAAAAAAGTATATATTATTAATATACTTTATAGATAAGTTATAGCCTCTACTAATATTAATAAAGTCTATGTTATAAAAGAGGTAGAGAATAGAGAAGAGAGAAGAGCCTTAGAGAATACTAGTTATTATATTATATATATTACTTATATCTTTAAATAGCTTAATCTAGATAGTCTTCTCTATAAGATAGCTAGATATCTAGTAAATAACTTTTAAAAATAAGCCTCTTTTTTTTATATTATAGATTAGCTTCTTATATAACGTATAGTTAAAGGCTCTTAAGATGTTAAGTATAAGTAAGCTTACTACTTTTCTCTTTCTCTAAGCTAAGTATATCTTTTTAAGTAAGAGATATATACTATATTTATATAATAATTATTTATAGCCTTCTATATAAGTTATTAGTAGTATAAAGTGTTTCTCTATATAGTACTAGATCCTTTTAGTAAGTACTAAATCTATAACCTTATCTATTATATTTATAAGAGTAATAGAATAGTATAATTTAGGCTTAGTATACGTCTCTTTTCTAGGCTTATATAGAGTAACTATAATAGACTTCTTAAACTCTCTTAAGTAGTACTAAAGTTCTATAGACTTATTAAAGATATTAGTAAGATATAAAGTAAGAATACTAGCTACTATTTAGATAACTCTATTTAGTATTCTATCTTCTTTTAGAGCTTTATCTAGTAAGGTCTCTTATATTACTACTCTTACTTTATATTCTTAAATAGAGGTCTAGGGCTCTTTAGGAGAGTAATATAGATAAAAGTAAGTATTAGAGAGGTTAGGTTTAAGAGAGGATAAGAAGAAGGTTTGTTATAGTATATTAGCTTTTACTTATATATCCTCTACTATTATACTATCTCCTCTCTTTAGATTAGAAGTAAAAGTAGAAGCTTAAGACCCTCTTAATCTTATCTACTTTACTAAAGCTTATAACTCTTTCTTATCTCTTATATTTAATACCTTATCTCTATAAATATCTCTTTAAGCGATTATAATTAGCTTTTTTCTTATCTTTTTAGCTTCTTAGAAAGCTCTTAAGTTATACTCTATATTATTTAATTTATTCTACCTTCTTTATATATACTTAACTTCTTAAATAGCTTCTCTATACTCTTATATAAAGCTAGACATCGATTTAAGAGTAAGGATATAGTCTAGTATCGAGGCTTATATAGCTACTTAGACTGCTTAAATTATAAGATTAACTACTATATCTAGATTAGCTATAGTATAGATTTTAGACTTTAGAAGAAGTAGTAGAAGTATTATATTAAGAAGCTCTACGTCTGTTCTCTTAAAGTTCTTATTAACTATAACTAGAGTAGGTATATAGTTGATAAGAAGGACTATTTTAACTAGGACGTGGTTAGTAGCTATGTCTAGGTCTTTTTAGACTCTATATAACTAGATTAAGTCTATAAGTCTAGAGTTATACTAACTTAAGTTAATAGTAGTCTTAATAAGGTAAGATTAAATATTAGATTAGAGTCTAGTAACTAAGCCTTTTAGTAGTACTAGTTCTAGATATCTTTCTCTTACTATACTTAGTAAAGCTATAGTTTAAGCTTTCCTCTTTTAACTATATATAGGTAATAGTAAGTCTTTAAACTACTCTTTATAGTATAGATTAAAGTCTCCTACTACTACCTATTTATTGTTTTTATACTTTTTAAGTACTATGTTAAGTTCTAGTAGAATAGATTAGACTAGAATACCTTCTTATTTCTCTTCTATATATGTCTTACTTAGCTAATCTTACTATTAGAGGTTATAGATATTATAAATAATAATAACTTTATTACTATTACCTATTTTTAGTATAATATAAAAAGAGTATAGATAATCGCCTCTACTAATAACCTTTATTAAAGTAAGATTAATTTTTCTATTTATAAGAAAGTATATAAGTAGTCTACTCTATCTACTTATAAAAGCTTTAAATCTTCTTTAAGAGAGATTATAAATAAGTTTTTTATTATAGCTATTTAGCTATAGCTCTTAAATTACTATAATATTATATTCTTTTACTATCTTATTATATAGAAGTAGGTTTATTATATTATATAACTTTTTAATGTTATATTATAAAATAAAAAGAGTAGAGTACTAGTATATACTTATTAATTAGTTTAAGAGAAGGTTTAACGTTTTATAGCTTTAGTACTTAAAACGTTTATAGATAGAGTATTTAATAATACCTTTAAACTTAATAGAATACTAGAGGAGATATTAGTAAGGTTGTTCTCTAACTTTAAAGCTAATCCTATACTAGTATAGTTAGTAGCTCTTTTTATAGTATAGCTCTTAGTAATCTCTTTATACTCTTATACTAGGCTATTATATCTTCTATTACTAGTAAGCCTAGCCTATTTAACTTTAGATATAAAGGCGAAGTATATCTTCTTTATAGCCCTTTTATTACTTTTTATTACTATAGTATATCTATTACTAATATTTCTATTCTCTTTAGGCTTTATAAAAGAGCTATTAAATTTTCTATATTAGAGCTTAAGTTACTACTAGGTTAGTATATTTAGAGTCTTAAAAGACTAGCTATTTTAACTAAAGATATTACTTAGGTTAGTTAGTATTATAAATAGTTATTAAGTAGTAGGTAAGTTAGTAAAAGTAGTAAAGATAAAGAGTTTAGATAAGATAGGCTTTTATAAAGTAACTCTTACTTCTACTTTCTTCTTTCTTAATCTCTTTATAATTCCTTCTACTATTACTAGAGGTGCCTTATCTACTTCTACTATCTCTCTTTCTATTTAGATATCCTTATAGGCGTCTTAAGTAGTAGGTTCGGCTTAGGAGAAGAGAGTAGGGAGTCCTATAAATAGGTTACTTTCTTTCTTTAAAGCTTCTTTGTCTAACGTAGTAGCTCTACTCTCTTATTAGAAGACTAATAGTATAAGAACTAGCCTTACTAGGAATAGTGGCTATAGCTATAAGCGTCTTCTCTTATTCTTAACTCTCTCTATAGCTTAGCTATAGAATTTATAGTCCTTCGAGAATACTATATATAAGAGTTTATAGTTAGTATACTTATAAGAGGTTTTATCTCTTATATAGTCCTTAGTATTATAGTCTATAGTATAGAAGCTATACTTTCGCTTAGCTTTATATATACGTACTATGTAGTTATATCTATAATAGTAGAAGTATTAGATAACTTAGGCTTTTTAGCTATACTATTATATAGATTTAGAAGCTCCTTCTTATACTACTTTATATACCTTAATATAGGTATTAGTAATCTCTATATTATAGAATTCTACTATAATAGTGTTAGTATTCTTTCTTAGCTTCTATTTAAAGAGCTATCTAATACCTAAAATCTCTTCTAAGCTATAGATAAGGGTTAGGTTAGCAGTATATAGCTTCTTAGCTATAGTCTCCTAGTCTCTTATATCTACTAATTTAATTAGTATTAAAGATACGACTACTCTCTATATTAGTACTAGGACTATAGCCTTCTTCTCTAGAAAGCTTACCTATTCTTCTCTATAGTATACTATCTTCTCTACTATTATAGGGTTACTAGTATAGAGAAAGACGTCTCTGCTATTTATTAGCTTAGTAGCCTCTATCTACTTTAGTATAGCTAATGTCTTTATAGTAGAGCGTACGCTATTATTATTATAGCTAGGGTATACGCCGAGTACTATAGTAATAGCTTTATTTACTTACTATAGAAGCTTTTTAAATGGCTTTAGGAGAGCTTATAAGCGCTTCTTAGTAATATTATAGTCGATAAGTATATATATCTCTTTTATAATAAGGCTGTCGAGGGTAGAGGCTCTTATAGTAGAAGAGGATACGTAGGTAGTAGGACTAGTACTATTACTATTACTAGCACTCTTAGTAATAGACGTATAGGTTAGTATATTAGTAGACGTACTCTAGCCTTACTACTACTTTTAGGCTTCTT
The DNA here is from genome assembly GCA_001414345.1 of Hymenoscyphus infarciens. NCBI lineage: Eukaryota > Fungi > Ascomycota > Leotiomycetes > Helotiales > Helotiaceae > Hymenoscyphus > Hymenoscyphus infarciens. The sequence goes on from LLCB01000390.1 coordinate 40,737, forward strand.
TACCTTTACTTAGAAGCTTCTAGATTAACGCGTTTTAGTATATATTATAGGCTTTAAAGTCTATCTAGAGTTACTAAATAGCCTACTATAGCTAGCTCTAATTACCTTATACTTCTAATATAGAGAGGTATTTAATAACTAAATTAAGAAAGAGGATTATAGTAGTATTAGATACTACTCTCTTCTTTTCTTTAGTACTATAGTTACTATATACCTTAAGTTATTATACTTTAGCTAGGAGGTAATTACTATAAACGTGTCTATCTACGTCTTTCTTCTTAACAATAGGCTACGTAGCTAAAGCTCTTAATACTATTAGAGGAAGAGACCCTTAGGAATTAATTATAATTATCTACTTATCAATGTGGTATATAGTTGTGGTTTTATTTCTAAAAAAAAATCGATTCGTTGGACACCCTCTTTATATTGTGAATTTTCCAAGCGCTTTGTCACAAATTTCAAAGCCCAGCCAAGACTACCAAGTTGACTTTTTATTTATTTAGCGCGGATCAATTGAAATTCCTTCCACCGCCGTTTTCTGATTGGGTTGTAAGCACAATTTCAAGCATGAATGATCCACCTCTCCAAAGTTTATTGTTGCGGGTCTCCCGATCTCCCTTTCCAGATCCCCCTCGCATCTCGGTAATAATCACGATCCATATGGATTGAAACAATTCCTTTGATTCTATGCCAATTCTTACGTGCGCCAAAGTCTATACATGAAAGACTGTATTGGTGGACAAATCTGCTAGGTGTGGATCCCGGGTGTTGGGGTAGTCTGTCCTCCTCGAGGAATTAATTTAAGTGAGGATCCAACTCCCCGCTTTCGTCCCCCAGGACTTAATCCAAAAGTGGGAGCTCAGAAGAAAGATGCGATGAACCAGAACGTATCACTTGCAGCACACAGGGTATGCCTTGCAACCTGCCTACTCTATCTAAACATGCTCGCAAATCGGTGGAGTGACTGGGAATATGGTGAGTTAAACTGATGCATAGCACCACTGGAACCCCAAAAAGTACCGGGTAAGCTGTCGGAGCGGAGTGGAAACACTGGAAAACAAGTCTTGGAAATATGAGGAATATACGAGGATATATAATCCCAATTCCCCATTCTAGCTTTTTGGGTTAACTTCAGTGTTTTACACCTCAAAGTCACAGCACACTTATTTTTTGCCTCCAAAAATCATTCACGATGCGTTCATTCATTACAATTACTTCGCTTATCTCGACTGTTCTTGCAGCAGAACCAGTAAACAAATATTTCTCTTTATTACTCCCTTGAATCCTCGCCATGACAGTCTTAACATTTTTGCAGTGGCTCGAGGAACCAGATACCGGCTTAGTAAATTACCTTGCTTCGACCAACTACACCGAAGGTTCATTGCCACTCCTTAAGGATATAAGGGCAGCTCCAGATTTCGATTGGGCTGCAGAAGCACATTTAGGCGACCAGCAATACGCATTTTACAGAACTGCAGCTGCCGGCGAGTGGAGTTATCGTAACAACCTCGACATCTGGTCGAAGATCAAGTTCCGAAGTGGGTATTCTCTGAGTTCTTTTTCCCTTTTTCAAGTTGTTTCGGGAGGATTGAGACACCATTTCCTCCCTAGAGATCTCACTTCCTCCTCACATAACCCCGTTTCTTTCTAGTTTCCTTAAACATACTTGTAGAAAGGGCAATACTTACTCCGAGATCTTCCGTAGCTCGCATGTTGAACGATGTCTCTAAATTAAACGAGACCCTGCCGTGTGTTGCATAGCACTATTCATGATATGTGCGGAACTAACCACGCAAACAACAGTGTCACCTTCATGGGATACAATTTCAGTGCTCCTATTTTCATCGCACCTGCTGCCCGTGCCGTTTACGGAAACGAGAGAGCTGAATTGAACTTTGTCGATGCGGCTGCCAGTGAGAACATTTTGTACACTGTAGGTCAATTCTCCATTACGGACACATTCTGTTTGCGCGAACCTACTTGCTAACAAAAGTCTAGGCTGCACTTTATGCTTCGAAGACCATCGAAGAGATTGGAGCTCAAAAACACAATGACACCCCCAACGGGCCCCAAGTTACATTCCAGCAGGTTTGTTGTCCCTCTGATAAATTCATCGAGACCACCTTCTAATCACCCGCCAGATTTATGGAAACACAAACTTGTCCGTAACCTGGGATGCTATCGCACGTGCGGAGGCCCAGAATGCCAAAGCTATTGTCTTCACAATTGATGCACCTGCTACATCTACTCGCCACCGCGCAGCTCGTTACGACACAACCAACGCGTATGCTTTTCCCCATCTGTAATGCAATATCCGCAAAACTAATTTATCTTCTTTATCAGCAATGGTGTCACTGGAGCACTCACAGTAAGAACCTTGCATCCCCAGTCCCCCTCGGCTAAATTTTCTAACCAGAATTCAGTGGGACCTCTACGACCAAATCAGAAACCACACCAAGTTACCAGTTATACCTAAAGGCATCACAACTGTCGAAGATGCACTTCTCGCAATTGAGAAGGGCGCACCAGCAATCTACATCTCCAACCACGGGGGTAGACAGCTCGACCACAGCCCTTCGCCACTTGAGATCGCTTATGAAATCTACAAAAATGCCCCAGAGGTCTTCACCAAGATTGATGTGATGGCTGACAGTGGTGTGAGATATGGTACAGATGTGCTTAAGCTCCTCGCTTTGGGCGTAAAGATGGTCGGAATGGGACGCCCATTTATGTTTGCCAACTGCTACGGACTTGAGGGTGTTACCAAGCTCATTCAAATTATGAAGACCGAGATTGTCGATGATGGAGCGCAAGCTGGTATTACCGATTTGAGGAACGTCAGCACCAAGATTGTAAGTAGCCATGGCTCTACTATTTATATACTTGTCCAAGTACTGATAAGAAATAGTTCAATGCCCGTGCTCTCGACGCTACCGTATATCTAATGGACGAAGAAGAAACCACTGCCAAGAACCAAGTCATCGCCAATGCCAGAAAGCATCAATTTTAGAGTCACTTCACAGAAATGAACAGCACTGGCGGACCATTGGAAAATCCTAGCACACCTTGTGCGTTCTTTGTATATATTTTAGAGGTACATAGGTACGGTGGGATGATTTGGTGAATTCGATTGAACGAGTTTCACGACATGTTCCACTCTGATTTAAAAAAAGCTTGATGCACCTCCATACAAAAGGGGCAATAGAGGGGTGGCTGGCACGTGACCATCACTGGCGCAGCTTACTGGTGGCTTACTTGGAAAGAGTTAGATAAAATGATGGTGGGTTTGTCAAGGCTCCCAACGTCCTGGAACAATGAACCATTTCTCGGAGGAAGCAACAAAGATGAAGCACAGTTAACCCAACGTACTAGTAGGAGAATGGAGAACTTTGGTTTTTCCTTATTCCAATCATTCTTCACAACATAGCCTGCATATTGGCAAGCGCCCAAAAGAACTAGAACTAACTAGAACTCGGTTTAATGTTTGCTTTGAATGCCCTAAGTTAACTTCATTGCCCTCAATGATAGACTTTGGTTGTTTCCCAAGACTGAAAATCGATATCTTCGCTAGCCAAACCAGCCAAACCAGCCAAACCATCCTTTAATGTTTCTAGAGGCACATGACGATGCTATAAATACATTCGCAGAACAGAAGGAAGTTAAGAGCTGTGGTTTTCTCAAATGAATTGTCATTTTACATGGTTCCTGACAGAAAATGTAATACCTAGTCGGAGGTGACTTTGAACTGTGCTAATACAAGCCATAACGCCCCCACCAAGTCTGCTTCCATCTAGTTATCATTTCAAGTTGACGAAATTGGCAACTGAGTTCCGGAACCAGTAATATTTCGAAGCCAAATCCGTGTTTGCCTCGGCTTGCCCAGATGTGCTGCAGTGTTCTACTGTACCATATATTATTTACCCCGTCCCAACATTCCGGATATAAACGCCAACGCCCCTGTTCGAATAGTCATGTAGTGTTGCTTCGTACCTTGCAGTTACCTGCAACCAAATCCTCGGTGCTCTTATTGGTTGCCATCCCCTGGTTCGCTGAGACACCAATACCACCTCTCTCTTCATCAAAGGTAATTGCACTTTTCGTCGAGCTGCCGAATCGACCGTCCCTCGGGGATGATTTCACGTCGTCCAAACTCATTGGACTTCCTGGGGTTTCTGGCCTGGCTGATCTTCCATCCCGTTCGACGACCACACTGTGTCTGATTTCCACATTTATTCCCCCTTGTCTTTGATATTCAATTCCATCCTCGAGGTTGGTAGGTGTTCCGCAATCAATTACAGTGGTTTTTTTGTTGGGGGCGTGTATCCATCCTTTCTGGCTTTCAGTTTTGGCCGGCTTTGGAAAGGGGTTGTGTTTGCTTTTGAGGGAGGAGAGTTGGTTTGCAGGTGCTTGAAGGGGTTTTGAGTGTCGATCGAGAGAGGAGTTGACAGGAGAGTCTTTGGTGGTAACCCAGTGGAGCATCAGAACAGAAAAGAGGACTGTTCAGAGTTAGACCACTGAAGTCGCAAAGTGAAGAAAGCGGGAATACTCACTGTCGGAGTTGCAGCAGAGGAGGCAGATCCATGCAGCCTCTCCCCTGAGAGTCATGAGGATGGTGAGATTTATAAGGCTCGAAGTCAAGGTGCCACAGCTTCCAATGAAAGATCTGAATCCAATTCTTCGCAGTCGTGGATTTGGGCTCGTCTTATATGAATATAACCCTAAATCGCAAAATTAGACGGAGTCTTGAGTAGGTCTGAATGGCAAAGCGACTGACCTCGGAGAGGAATGATAAACAACAAGGTCAAGAAAGCCTACATCGACGTTAGCCGACCTATTTATTTCTGCATTCCAAATCTTCCAAGATACTTACGTTGATAATCGCATCGAGAATGATCAGTGGCATCAAAACCTTGAGTTCCATTCCAATTATACATGTCCCACTAGGTGTGAAGTATGATATTTTGTAGATGAAGTTGAACACCACAATGATGGCGAATGGAAGAAGCATGCCAAAGCAGTTAAAACAATAGAGCTTTGACTTTAATCTCGAGGTTGCTACTGAGCGGACGATGAACTGTCACAATTAGCACATATCGCTAGTGTTTTGTGGCTGGAATCACCTACCACTTTCTCAACCAGGAAATAATAAACAAGGAGCTGGGTTCAAATAATCAGCAGCCATTCTCTATCTTTCGGTACGATTGCGCAGGCCGCACCTTAGCAGACATGTAGCACACGAGACAAATGTAAATTGCTGTAGCGCATATCGAAAGGTTTTTGTTTAGACCAAAGCCCCACGTGAGGATTGTCGTGGTGAGGATGAAGATTAGAGAGTCGATGTAGATGAGGTGGATGACTTCAATCCAAAGTCAGCTTGGGGTTTGAAAGCATGATTTGACGAATACTGACGCCATCGCACCAAAGGGATTTCTCTCCAATTCCTATCCTTGAGCAGAATGAGTCTCCTTGCTAATATGAAGTCAGTGGGAAGCTCGGCAATGGACCAAGTAGCTCTATCAAAGTGAAAGGATGACTACCAGGACGTAGATTAGAGGATGTGAGATTTGAATATTGAGCTTACCTAGACATACTACCAATACCAGAATTGTCACAGTCTCGATAATCGCACTCATCACCAAGCCACCCAAAGGAATGGCGGCAGGGATGTGTTGTAAAACTGTAATGGACATCGCAGTTCAGTGTCTGCAGACGGCACAATCGTACGATTTTTTATGAAAGCGCACGATGTGACGCTGAAATGGGGTTTGCCCATTTGTTTATAAAGATGATTACTTTTCCGCTCTCGTGGAGAGGTTTGTCCAGAATCCGGTCTGGTCTTGCTTTGACACAGCTCTGCCCACCCGCACACCACTGAATAGAGTTCAATGAAGTCTCGACGGGCTCTGGGTCAGGACCAGGGCTACGTATCAATTACCTATTAGCGTCTAGGAGGGGGGGTTCCAAAGCTGGGACGCTCCATTTTTTTTAAAACTTTTTGTTGCCGTTATCACAGCCTTTCTGCGATTCGCTCTGGATTTATTAGCTAGCCTGTCTCAATTGTTTTGTTTTCTTCTTCTATGGTTAGTAGTCTACGAGGCGTACAGTACACACCAGAGGTCCTGGCTTCTGGATTGTATTGGTACGTACTGTACGGGGGAGGGGGGGGGGGGGGGGGNAAAGAGCCGGGGGGGGGGGGGGGGTAGATTACAGCGCCACTCGAAAACACTATCTAAAGGTAGTTTGGCTTTGACGTTTTTCAAGTACCAAGCACTCACTCGAGCCACGCACAATTTCTCCCCTCTTTGCAAACGCCCCGAAGACGATTGGTTCTCTTACGAAAGCCGGGGAGGTTAACTGCCGTCAGCGCAGAACTAAATCATCATCAGCGGTCTAATCTTTTGCTTCAAACAAAAAGATACATCACATCCTATCGATGCCGCCTGGCGTGACAGGCATCACTCCGGGTTGTTCCTCCGTGTTTCGACGTGTGTTTCTAGTGCCGGCATGTGCAAACACTATTTCAGAAGAAAAAGTTGGAGATCAGTTCATCTTCCAAACTCTCAGATTCAGCCAACCAAGGTGATGAAGGCCCAAGCTAATGGGAGCTCGTTCGATTCGTTGTATAAAAAGCATGTCTCCCTTGCTTTTCGGCTCGCGGGGGCGGGCCTGTCGATCGACGTCGATCAACCCATTGACGGCTGAATGGCGGCAATTCTTCATTCATTTGGTACTATCCCCCCTCCTATTACATTGTATGCGCCGCGGTCGTTTAGTATGGCAAATGTCTGTGCACCGTACAATGTAATCAGGGGGGGGAATAGTATCGTTGAGTCATGAAGAGTGTCCAAACAAGAGATATTGGTGAGACATTCCCCTCTAGAACACAACGCCCAGAAGGCCACATCTCCACACATCCAAGAGTAAGGGAATTTCACCACAGAAAGCTTCACCACAGAAAGCTTCACCACCGGTGGCTTTCTCTTTTTAGCAATCTGTGTTTGCCTCCAATTTCGCAGCTGTCGTGCGAAGAGTTTCCAAGCTGGGGGGATCTTAGTGATGATATGGAGAGCTGACTGGTGCCGCAGACGAGATGGGCGAACTGAGATATGAACAATTTGACAAAGAATATTGTAAACATCGACAAATCCATATGAACAGGAAGGGGTTGCAGAGTTCAGGTTTACGGCACTATCTAATGATTCGCGGCATTGTTCAGATATGTTCTGGATTGATGTTTACTCCGCTAAATTCGTGTGTACTGTAGATCTCGTTCACTGTCACAGGTAATTGGCTGCGAGATTCCGGTTCTACAATCTTAGAGAAGTTAGGCGAGTTCAAATGAGGGTTAATTGTGGGTACATCGGATTTTTAAACAATCATAGGGCTATCCTTTTCATCTCAAGTAAAGTGAGATTGTTTTTGTGTCATGTTGATAAGTCAGCCTGGAAACGTACGATATACGCACGGCCAGGATGTGCAGTTATTATGCCGGCGTGTATCTTTTGCGAAAGTTAATCGTTCCCTCGAAACGATTCTTGCGATCAAGCTATCGATTTCTCCCACATCACCCTATTCTCGAATACGATTCGTCAACTTCGAGTCCCAGTTCGCTTTTCCTCAACATCAAAACATATTCTTTGTCTTCTTCCGCGCAATAAAGGTTCATAAGGATGGTGCTCTTATGACCACAAGGAGCTAATTTTATGATGTGTGTTATCATGTTGTGATGGATCTGGTGGGATGACAGTAGCATGCTCTTGTTGGGGAGCTGAGCTAGTTAACTCATAGGCGGCCATTGTCTTCTGCTGGTTACCAAATCGCCGGTGATCTTAGAAAATCGGAAGATTCAATTCGACGGGTGCTCTCTTTATAGGCCAATCGCAACCTGGGCGTTTGTTTAGTGCTGTTCTGAATCAGTAACGGCTGGGCTGAATGGAACATCTTCACATTCCTGACTGAGTCCTAGTCACGAGATTGATTTTCTTTCCCCAAATTCCATCACGTTTTCCGTAAATATTTCCCAGGGAAGTTGTCCATGTCCCTTTTCAGTATCCAAGTCTCAAATTTGGCCATACTCTTCGCCTTGTCTTCATTCATCATCGACTCCTCCTATGTCTCTCCGAACCATCGAGAACCTTTGTGATTCTTTTTATTCGTGAATAATGCTTCTTTGTGGTGAGCGGTCTGAGTAACAATGACTTGTAAGAGAACAATATCATTGATCTTCATTCATAACTGCTCCCCAGTGTATTCCCAGCAAGTATATCTCCTCCTATATATCTTTCCAGAAAACTACTAATATTTTCCACACAAAATTATACTGAAGAAAAACAAATCACTAGATGGGTTCGACCGACCCTCCCGCTTACTCAACTCTTGGGTCTCCTCCTTCTTATAGCCAGCATCCTCCACAGAATCCATGTACTTTGGAATACCAGAAAAACGAACATCGTGACGATGGAGTCAAAGTTTGTGTCACCGTTTTCTGTCAAGTACGAGGGAGGTGGGCTGGGAGATTCAAAAAGGTTGACTGTGCAAGAGTGACGAGGTGCGGGCTTTGTGCGGGCCCTATTAAGATCTTGAATGGTTTGGTATGGCTGAGGGAGGGATTTCCGCTGGTGGAAAGTTTGAATGTAGTTGATACCTCTGAATCATAGATGCTAAAATAGACGACAAATCTTCACATGAAAAATAATACAAAGCATTTTATAAAAATTCTTGTTTTTTTTTTATAAAGAAACGAGCTTGCAGAGGTAGGGACAAGAGCTTGGTAACCAAAGTCGTAGAAATGAGTGGGGAAGGAGGGGGGTTAGTGTCAAACTGTCAGTTGGTTGTTGTCTGAGTATTAGCGAAGGAGATATCTACAATTACCGACTTGGTACGAAATAACTAGAATAATTGAGATAGGTCAACAATTTTCAAAGAACTTTGGGGCTTGAATTCTTCTCAAATCACTTTCCCTAGAACCTTCCGCACATTAGGCGTTTTACACCCAAGACGTTAATTTCCCATAGCTCTTACGAGCCCTACCTAGACGTTGCATTATCTCCTCATGTTTAGCAATTTCTTCTATACATTTCACAATTTCACGTGTTCGGTTAATTTCTTAAGAATATTTTTATAACAACAGATTAAAGGTAAGAGGGCTAGATAGCGCCGTGAAATTTGAGATCAAAATAATTACATCCCGACCTGTGAAGAGAGATAAGGGTGTAACTCACAACTCCCATGCGCCGCCCCCTAAATCTACGGGCTTGCGCCACTCACTCCTACAAAACGGCGTACACGCATGAGCCCGCATAATCCTGAGAATACCTTCCGGTCCAGCGTCGTTCTCGCCAAACCCACACTCTTCTGCGCTCATGATAACAGGGTCAGTGAGCGCATAATAAGGATCGACACTATTTCCGTTCACGTCCTTTTCAAGAATTCCGCCTTGCAGGTCACATAGCAGAAGCTGTCCATCGGAGGAATGGTACGACCAGTGTAAAAAGGCGTGCATAGCATCGTATCGAGGAGTACCAAGTCGCTCGGGGGCGTGATACACGCCGACGAACCGCTCGAAGCCAGCGATTCCTTCGATATGTGGTTCTATCATCGTAAAGCCATGCCCAGTATTTTCCCTATGCACAGCGGCGGAAGCTGTGTTGGGACTTTCAGCAAGATGGAGGTCCCAAAGCTCGAAGCGGTTGAGCAAAACCTGGTAAGGAATTACTTGTGCGCTGTTAAAGGTATCGATGATTGGCTGAGCTCCATTTAATATGTCCAGCTCTGCTTGAAACTGTCTAGGATCGTTTCTTAAGAAGTTCTTAGCGACGCAAGGTGTGTCTTTTCTGGGGCCATTGGTGTAAATACCTAGCCGTGCCTCCTTGAATGTCCCGGTTGAAAATACGCCAGAAATTTTAGCTCTAGTAGAGAGATTATCTCTTCCGTATTCAAACATTTTGTTTAATTACTACTTAGTCTTCGATTGCTGCGAGAGTTTTTAGATATGATTACCTGACACCTTGAACATAAGGAACAAAGTATATGCAATCATATGATACTGTTTGCGCTTTGAATTTGAATGGAATAGCGAAGGAACGATACTTTAAATTGAAATAACAAACCAACAGACCCTTGTTTTTACTTCTTTGTCTTATGACGTTTCTCTGCTAAAATAACAATGCTTTGTTCAAAGACATTGTTAGAACAAAGGATGTAAGACGTCCACTCGTCCTCAACCCTAAAATGTTAGTTCATCAGGGGGTGTGTCAGAAAACATGACTGCACTCGCTTTGAAGTGAAAAGCAGAGGACATTTTCGTTTCTTGCAATTTCAAAGGAAATCATTACTCCAATCGCATCATCTCCTCTCAAAAAACTCAAATGGCTCTTTCCTCATTCTCGCCTTCTTCTTGATCTATCTAATATGCTACAAGATAGCAGTATTGTTCCAGAACACCCAAGCTGACGGGTGCAATTTTCTTACTACCAAATTTTTAGATTCCCCTCACTTGAATACGAAATTATTTCCGTGACGTTCTCTCTGAATAAGTAAACTTGTACACGATACTTAGAGTAAGCAATAGATCCTACCGAGTACTTGTTTCGTAACAAGAATTCCTGGGGACAATAAACGGAGACAATGTACTCCAGACCCTCATCACACTCCACTAAAACCGCGAGATCATATCCCGATGAGGCAATTATCACTACAGGAGAGCATTTAGAAGACCTCGGAAAGCACTGCCGGTTCCCTATTTCCAGGGGATCTCACTGCCACGATGGTAGTAAAATTTCCTGTACCAGGTGATTGAAACAATGTTTATAGGTGACCTCGTGAAAACTCCTACCTTCTTAGACTAGAAAACTGACTAAAAAAAGGCAAGAACAGACGAAAAGCAAGTATTAATCACAAAACATCTTACTCAATAACATTAAGAAAAAAACATTGTCTTATTACTGAAATGAAACGCGATTCTCACATCTTACTACTATCTTCACTCCACTTCATTTCGCCCTGCCCCGCCTCCCTTCAATTTTATGATCAACTTCATCCTTCGCTAACTAAACGATGTTGTAGGGTTTGCTGTTTAAGAGTGGAGTTCTTTCGCTCATGAATGTAGGTGGATAAAGGGTTATCTCTGAAGAATAGCTCTTCTCTGGCTAAGAGTTACCTCCAGACAACCTGCTCACGACCCACAAGCCAAAACTGTCACCTATCACGTCGATTCCGAAACCCAAAGCGTAGCCATTGGAAATTTCGAAAGCCGCAATCCACGAAGAATCGAGAAGCTAAGGAAGAAAACAAATAAGCGAAAGATCCTTTCCCGTCGTATCCATATAGCTGACCCAGAAAACATGCAAAAAGGCGGGTGAGAACCAGAAAAGCTGTAAAGCTTTCGCCAGTTAGGCCAGCAAAGATAGAATGCGCCGCCAAGGTATAAATTGCCAACGAATGTCGAATCCTATGACGGCTGTGGTTAAGAAGTATACTAGTCGGTATTAGCTAGTGGGAAGAGAGGTTCAAATTAAAAAAGTACTTACGGCCTAGCTTGGGGGGGGGGGATCGGGTGATTCGTGTTCAAGATCGCTCTCAAGAACCTAAGTTAGTAAACAGATCAAAGAGAGAGGTTCGTGGTTTTGCGATGAGGTAGCTGGCAGGCGGTCTATTATGGTGATGGCACGATGTTGTGGTAAATGGGAAGTACTTCCTTCGGTACTTGGCGCCTTTTCCTTCAAATATGTTAGTCATTGGTGTGTTCAATTAAAAAAATGATGGCGAAGGAGCCAGCAACAAGGGGGAGCGGAGAAAAATACTAACTTTGGAAGTGGCCGGGTTGGTTGGCTTTTCTTTCATTGAAGTGTTTGCCTGGTTCTAAGATGCAATTAGAATGTGATACCTACATATATCTAGAATCCTGAGGCGTCGTAGTAGTAGAAGTCATCTTGAGCGGCGTAGCACAGAACTTTACCGCTAAATGGGTCCAGGAAATAGAGGTTCTTTTTCTCTGAGAGGAGTCTGAAAGTGTTGGTATGACTTGGTTATAGAAGTGGTGTTCGATGACTACCCAAGAGCGTGGGAGCACCGAGTATTTATGCGCGTAGTTGCTAGCGTGTTAATCGCGTCGGTGGAAAACAAGGTGCCATTCACTGGTTTAGTGACAGAAAGAGTATGAGCGCCTCGAAGAAGTGTACTAACACAGTATACTTCACTCTCGATGTGTGCTGGTAAAAGTATCCAAAATTCTAACTTTAGTGCGTACTTATTGTACTACTTACCCAAGTATTACTCTATCTAACAAAAAGAATCTTTATATTGTTTGTATTTGTCATCATAATAAGCTCTTTTAACACTTCACTGATTCAAGTAGCTCTTTTGTCTACGGAAAATCAAGACATTCAATATAAAAGCATTTCTAGGAAGATATACTATGTCCCGAGTACCATAGGTTCTCATTACTTAGAAAAGTCACCCTTTCTTCAAGTTAACTAACCATCTCGATATCATCATCACTCTTCCCATTCCCCTTCCCTTTGCCCTTACCCTTGCCCAATTCCTCAAACTTCAAAATCTTATAATGAACTCCATCCTTCCCCAAAACAACAACCCTGCTCATATCAACATCCCCACTTCTAACCTCCAGCTTCTCTGGAACAAAAGAGCCGCTGGTCGGAAGTGTATACTTCTCAAACCTCCCTTTGACTTCCTCGTTCGTGAAGACAGTAGGTTTAGGCGATGCAGTTTCGAGCTGTGGTGAGTATTTCAGTTGGAACTCTTCGGTTGTGGTTGTATCGGTTCCGGTAGGGGAGTCGTATGGGATTGTAAGAAGTGTTGTTGCTCCTGCTGTTTCGTTAAACTCAATGGAAGGGGTGATTGAGGGAGAATACTTACCATCAACTTCCCAGAGTACAAGAAGGGTTGTGTCGCCGGCTATCTTGATATCTTTGATTGTACCGCTGCCTAATTTGATTGCTGATGAATCAATATCTGAGACTGAGCTGAGACCACCGTCGATTTCTAGATGAACTCGAGTGATTTGTACTACTGAGATGTTAGATCAGACGTTTCAAATCACAATAAAACTCACTTGATCCAGACATGTCTTTTGGGACAAACGCAACACAAGCTCGAGCTGTTGATGAGCCCTGTGAGAATATTAGCATATTGACTATCACCAACAGATAAGTTGACTAACAGTAGTACTCAACCTCATATCAACCAACTTCTCATCCTTAACAATCCCAACCTGCTGCGGCATCCCAAATATCACATTCCTCTTCTCCGCATTCGCAATCTGACCAAATACAACTTTCGCCTGCCTGGTCAAATATCCACAAAGTAACTCGACGCGTGGTAGTGCTTTCATATAAGGAAGACCAGACTCCTGCTTTCGAAGCTGCTTGTCGAGTATATCAAACATTGGAAGGTTCTGCTCAACTTGCCAACCATTCTTGTAATCATCAGAGGTATTGTCTCCAAGATATACCTCCAATGGACTCGAAGTCATACACGTCTGAAGATATGACAACACTTTACTGTGCTCGATTGACGCTTCCTTCTCCAGGTCATCGTCCTTGGGAGAGACTGATGAATCTGACGCTAACCTATCGATCTCATGTCTCAACCAAGACGAAAATGCAGCGAATAGTTCGAGTTCATCGACAACTTGAATTAGAATCTTAGAAGACACCAGGTGTAGGCAAGCCACAGTGTCTACAATGAGACTGATCTGGTGGCTCGAGAAGCCGAGTGTATCATTGGAGCTTTGAAATTTGGCAATGCCTGAGAATCGACTGAGTATAACCGAACATCTTTCTAGAGCAGGAAGCATGTTCTCGTGAACTAGCCGACGAGTGTTCTCGAGGCCAGTGACCACTGCCTTTTCCCATCTTTTATGGCCCTGTTGAAGTTAGAGAATGGAGGAACTATGACTGTCACTAAACTCACCCTCTCAGCCAACTCATCCACCAACCACTCTTTCACGATTGGGAATGTGTGCCCTGTTGCCACGGAATGGTACAGAGCTTGGACAATATTTCCCTTTCCCTTTTCTGCAAGCTCCTCATTTACATTCCGAAGAAATTTGCTAGGCAAATCCCGAGTAGATTTCCACTCGTTGACTACTAGCATTTGGACTTGATGAATGTATCTCAACAAGTTCTGAAGTGCCGTTGATCTTGATGCTAGTAGTGAAAGATAATCGCTGGTTGCAGAAATAAACCGTAGATCCAATGCGACCAAAGATAAACCGTCGGAACCTGGAGCTTTCAGGAGAAGGGCGTGAGACGAGAACTTTGGATGTGATGAATGCATGATCACCTGGGATGTTTTGCTTGAAGGGATTGAAGGTAGAGGAAACGATCCAATAACAAATGAGTCGTAGATGGTGAGATAGATCTGTCCTTCTTTCGTCCCAACAACCATTACATCGACCGAATCGTTGTCTTTTGGGTCGAAAGGATGGAAAAGCGTATCCAAAGAGGATCTTGAACAGAAAACATCTTCACTAAAGTAAAATTAGCAACAATTTTGAGAATCAAAATTTAACTTACGAGCTTCCACCTGCTGCCAAAAGACTTAATTTGGGCAGACTTCTTTCAATATCAATCATTGACAGATCCCTCGGCAAATCCAACGGAGATTTTGTCTCCGAAACAAGAGCATCCGACTCCAAAAGCTCCCCCCAAGTCGAACCCGAATTCTTCAAACTCGACGTCTTGCTGGTCAGATTCGATCCCCATCCCATGCACGTGATCCCCGAAACACCTTCACCAGTCGAAAACTGATGAACGATTTTGGTACTCTCCGCCCCGACCAGACGTACAGTCCCATCGCTCCAAGCAACAGCAAGCAGTTGCCCTGCGACTTGTTAGTCCCTTCTCGTGAATCTTAGACGGGGACAAACCATTTGGCTTCCACCTGATGCTCTCCACCACCAGCTTTCCGGTCTTTTGCGCTGCCCCATACACACGCTGCCCATTGAGACGATATATGAGGACTTGATGATCTGTAGTACCAATAGCAATCAAGTCCATCGATGGGCAATATGCGAGCAGGCTAGGGTCCGCCGCATGGGGTAGCGTCTTTTCGCCCAGCGTCGCGAGCGAAGCAGATGCCGCCATTATGAAATTCGATTAGAAAACTGTGGTTCTTTTTTTTATGAGGGGCGTCGGCACATCGTGCCTATTCACAATAATAGGATTTCAGTTTGCATGGAGGGGTTTCTGGGAAGGTGCAACGCGCCGGCGCGTCGTCTCTGCCGATTTATCAGGAAAACACATGACCTGTCAATGGGCTTCATAACCCATCGAGTTAAGTCTTGGTAACTTAGGTTGACACTGGTCCATTTCACGTCTCTGCGAGGTTGGTTTATTTCCAACTTTCAATAATTAATGGTGTCAAGCACTTTGACACTTGGAGTTCAATTCATAAATCTGTGATTTCTCTAGTCTGTTCATCATCATCCATCCGGGCTATGTCTGGCCACGGAAAACCCGTGAATTTTTTTGATTCCTGCCCGAAAGTACCCTTTTATTCAATATTGTATGCATCCGCCACAGATTTGATCTCCTTGGAGAAATCAACCGTCTCATCAAGTTCAAGAAGAGTGATATCATTGACCTAGAGGGGCTGGTTAGAGTATGTCTCAGCAGCACATTACTTGGTTGACTTACATCGACATCGATAAATGGCTTTGTCTTGCTAAACTTGACTTGCATGGGGAAAAATTCGTTCTCATCTCCAGCCTGAGCTTCGAATTCAAAGGAACCAGTGGCGTTATCCTCATCAACCAAACCAATGGTCCACTCCAGACTATCTCCAGAGACTTCATATGTGGCATCAAAGCTTGATACAGATGGCTCACTGGTGGCATAAGGAATCACAACTGTGACATCTTTTAAAGGATCACCACCTGTGAGCTCGTATTCAACGGTAATGTTGTATGTGTCGTCAGACCCTCGGTTGACCCATACTGTGAAAGTAATTGGGACAGCACTGGTATCGTCTGACTTTGGTGTGGCTCTCCAACGCAAGACACCCACCGAGTTATTGACTGGGAATCCTTTAGTGACATTTGTCATTTGGATACCCTTGGAACTGTTGAAAACATTCTTGTCGACGTTAGGGTGTGTCCGGAACTGAACACCGTGGCTTGCATTGGCCACAAGATCCAACTTGACTTTAGTTAGGGTTGGATCCGAGATCTTCAGTTGCAAATCTCCCTTGATTTCCAGAGAGTTCAGAGCTCCTTCCCTTGACAATTTCGCGTTTATCGTCTCTGCAATTGTAACATGAATGGCATCGCGGTCTACGGATGAGGAGGCAGGCGCAGCATGCTCGGTGGCAGCTGGTGCCGGGTGGTTTGGAACAAGTGAGGAGGAAGCAGGCTCTTCTGCCTCCGCGCCCAAATCGCCTCGAACACGTTCAAACATGTCCGTTGTCTTTGATTTTTTGCCCAGTTGCATTCCCTTGCCCTTTGGCACACTTGCTCTGATTGAATTATTAGTGATGAACGGGCAGGAGGGGCAATTCGCTTACTTGTAAGATTTGTTCTTTTCAGCCTCGTATGAATCGTAGGTGTCGGTAACAGTTGACTTGGCCGGGGGAGTGTATGTGGGGTAAACGGGTGTTCGAGGGATGGCATTTCTTCCACTTCTTGAAACTTCCTTGCGCTGCATCTCCAACTGCTTGGCTTTTCGCTTTCGCTCTTCTGTGGCCTCCAATTCCTTGTTCTGCAAACAAAGTTAGTCATACGCCGCAGCAGCTGAGCATAATTTCAATATACCCTTGAAATAATCTCCTGTATCCTCTCTTCGTGACTCTCCATTTCCAAAAATGTCTTGATTTGGCTGATTGTGAGATTCTCCCGATACCCCAGTGTGACCAGCTCATCAAAGGCGCTGAGAAGCTCATAGGCATTCCTTAGAATCTCCCTTTCATCCAGAGTTTTGCATGTGCTGGTAACAACTTGTGCGAACAGGTGTAAAGAATCAATATCTTGGAGGATGTTGGATTGGCGGTTCGTAATGAGGACCATGTATAGCTCGTCCAGTGGTTGGTAGACAAAGCGTACATTATCCTGCTCCACGGTTGTATGCTGAGTGCTGGAATCTGCGAGCTTTGGAAAGGAAGCAAGAAGGGCTTCAATTCTCGACCGCTGCATCTCCCGAAACTGTCTGGAGAGGACAGCTTTACCCCCCCTTGTACAGATTGAGGCTGCGAGGACAACCTGATTTGTAGTTAGCAGAGGAAATTGAAGTTGGAGACTGGCAGATATACGCACCATTATGGCAGGTGGAAGTGGTACGTGTTGAGGTGGTGGAGGGGTGGAAAGTGGTATATTATTTGGTATCAGTGTCCAGATTGTGCCCGCGAAAGCCCAAAGTCACTGGCCATGCTGAAGCCAGAATATTGTGGCCTAGAATACGAGGCTTCAGAGTTCTTACAGGGTTTAGGGCACTCCCGTCCCTAGACGCCTCTTAGTAGGGGCAAGCGCGTCAATTCCGACGCTAAAGGGAAGCTGCTTTCAGTCACCCAACCAATATTATTTCAAACCACCAACCCCGAGTCCATCTCCATCCCACGACACCACGACACCACGACACCACGACACCACGACATCTCCAACCTGGGCAGACTACTCAATACACTAGTGAAGCGGTCTTTTAAAGCACCGAGCTAGCATCATATTTATTTGTCCCTCAGATCTTTCCTTCCTTTCTCCCTTGCAAGGAACTTCTTTTGATCCGCCCTCCCTCTGGTGAATGCGACCCTTCCGCCAAATTACAAGGGATCTTTGTTCATCATCCCCCCTCTACGACCTTTTGCCTACTTAACCCACAGTCCAGAACCTACATACGCAGCTGTATCTGCGTCGAATAGAGACCCTTCCCATCGACCCTACATAACGTGGAAGACCACGGAAATGCGTCAGTAGCCAGCAGGCGGGAGACAATTTAATCGACGGACCAGCCAACCCAGGTCACCAACTTCCAAGCTCCCCATGCTCGCCGCTCATTTCGAACACTCCCTTCCGCCCATGATGGCAGACGATAGTATGGAGATATCTTCCGATCACGGTCATAACGTCGATGATATCGATATTGACATCGAGTTCACTGCTGGAGATGGCGACGGCGGAGAAGATTATATGGCGGATGATACTCCAATGAATACTGGCTTCGAAGAGAACCACAGCAATGTGGACTTCTTAACGGCCGCCGACGAGCTGATGGTCGATGACGCCTCGGTTGTGGATGAAATGAACGGCCATCATGATCTGATGATCGACGACGCGGCCGTTACCATGTTTGATGAAACTATTGAGGAGCCGGTTGCGGAACCCATCCAAGCTACATCAACTTTGGCGACGGAATTCTCTCAAGACATCCATATATCAGGCTCAGAAGACCATGGCGTTCCGGCTTTGGCCATGGATGAATCTCATGGCGAGCAACAAGTTAAATCAGACATCTATGAGTCTTCGGGGCCCTTGGAGCTGACTATTGATTTTGTTGGTGCCGATCCGGTAACGAGTTCAGTCAACGCTGGATCCGATTCGGTTGATAGAGATGCCAACCTCGAATCAGATATCGGAGCTGAGCAGGGGGTTTTGGCCCAAGTTAGCACCGATCCTAAAGACTCGGAAGATTCTGACACAAAGTTGTCTTCGAGCCTAGATCTGTCGGTACCTAATACCACCACGAGCCCACGCGGAGAGGAAAAGCCAGAATCCACTGGTGAAAACGAAGTTGGTCAGCCAGATGAGCAAACTAATATAATCAAATCCCCCCCAGCTTCTAACCCTGATGCTACCCATGTTGCACAGGAGCAAACCACCGAATTCCAAGATAACACCAAAGAAGAAACCGCTCCAGAAAATAAACTGGTTCTGCCCGAAATAGTGATCGTTTGGCGTTCTACCGAGTACTTCTTGTTCCCAAAATCCGAGTTCGACGACCCAGACACATTCTTCCTCTCAGATCCAAGTATTCTTGAACAGCCGATTGGTGACTTCCTCCAATCTATCCGAGATGTTATCCACGAGGAACTCGAGGAGGAAGCCGAGTTATGCATTGCGGTAGAGGATCTTGCTTTAGAGATTGAAGAGGTGAGTGGCCACAATTCGGTCTAACTGTTTGACTGCTAACATGAGATCAGACTTCTACACACCTTCGGGACTATACCCTTGGTCAGGTTATTGACGTGTTCAACAAACTACTTGAAAATGATATGGAGGACGTTCGGCCGCTGTACGTGATGTTACGTGCCAGAGCGAACTTTTCAAAGCGATACGACGTCTGCAAATCTAGCGCTGTCGATGGTAAGGGCTTATCTGAAATTCTGATATTCCGTGACGAAAGCGAGAGCCAAGAGGATTTTGCCGCTAATGCTGAGAATGCGGCATTTGAAGGTGGACTCGATACTGAAGCTGATGGAGGATACGACGAAGGACATCACAAGCCATCCGATATTTTGGAGGGTGAATCAAAATATAACCAAATAGAAAACAACCAAGCTTCTGGATCGCCCCACGCCTACCAGGAGACTGAAACTTGGAACAATGACAACGCAGCAGCAGCCGAAGAACATGAGACTAAAGCTATCTCGAGTCAGCACACTGGTCCCCAAGAATCTCTCCCAAACACCGATAACTCCAAGGTCTCGGATGTGGTTCGCACTGAAGAAGAGATTGTGGCAAGTACCCATGATGAAGACGATTTGATCGATTATTCGGACGAAGAAACCGAAGCACCAAACACAAAAGACCGTAAAAGTGCACCTGCAGCGGAGACTCATGTTGCTGAAAACCAAGCACAGAATGGTACATATTCCGATTCATTTTCCCCGTGTCCGAAACCCAATACCTGTTTCTGTTCTAAATGTCTCGTCCTTATAGTCGAAGAACACGAAGCGATCAATGAGGAACTCCAACGCCGGCGATCTTTGTCCCGTACGGCTGAAGGAAATGGTGCTCTGCAACCTGGCAACGATGAAGACCAGGGCACACCAAAGGTTGAGAACCATGTTGAAACCGAGGATTTTGGAGATGAACTTGACTATGAAGTTGATTCCAAAGGCCAAGAAGACCTTGTTACAAATGATATCACTGATGAGTCTGGAAAAGATAAGTATGGCGGCGAGCCTCTTGAGGAACAATATGTTGCGGAGGTCGAGTCAGCAGAGCCAGGTCAACAATTTGATTACCAAGAGGCTTCATTCCAAGAGATTCAAGAAGACGAAGAGAATTATGAAGAGTTTGAGCTAGGCGATGAAAACCCCCAAAACGCCGATGCTGCAGATTATGATGCAGTAGATTTCCAACAAGAGTATAATGAGCTCCACGAAACCGAAGGCGCAATCGACGAAACCACAGATCTTCTGGAATTCGACGATGCCGCGGAGTCTAGTGCTACTGTGAGTGCCGACGAGCCTCATCGGGAGGACGATTTCACCGATTTTGACCTCGACGGCGAATTTGCCAACAACGAAGCCACAAATGACACGGATCCTGTGGTCACATTGCCAGACGAGGACGAGATTGGTTATGAGGATGATGGGGATATCAAGGACGTGGATGTGACCATAGTCCAGCCTCCCATCTCAACAACGCCGAACGGTTCTACCAAAAGATCTATATCTGAAGTAGAAGTCGATGAGGTTACGGCTTTAGGAGCGCAAGGTATGCTTTTCCTTCCAGAACGCAATATGATAAGCCTGCTAACACTTATGTAGAAAACAAACGATCTAGATCGTGACGCTTTTCTCGGAGGCTGGTTACCCTGCCTTGCAACCTTTCGCCTCTTCTCACCTCGTCTTCGTCTAGCTTCCCGTTGTCACATAAAAAACGGCATGAACGACGGTACTCTTTCGACATGACCAGAATTTCTCTCTCGATATTCCATGCTCTTCGACCAGACAATGGCGTTTGATTTCGACTCTGGATACCCCTTCGACGACGCCGCCAAAATCTACGAATACTAATCTTGTGAACTAGAAAGTGAAAACGGTAGGTCCGACAGGTATACTGACACCGATTCCGCCCCAGTTATTTCTTCCTTCTTGCGGCACTCTTCCCCTCGTATAATATTTTTAAAAACCCCCTTCTTCCAAAACCACTTGTAGGGCTGGCGAACGTTCCATAGCATGGCGTCTTTTCTCTTTTTCATGGGCGTTCATGAGCGGATGGGCAGAATTGGAGGAACGAAGGCGGATTTCTTGAGAGATTCTCGCCAACCGATATTCGCACTTCTACTAAAAAAAGGGGCTTGGCGTATTGGTGAACGAAGGTCGTGATTCTGTACGAGTGAAAAGAAAGTGGTGGCATGGTGCATGGAAGTTTCTGCGTTATTTTGCGAGTGATTGATTGTCAGTGCTGTCCTACTCGTGGATGCGGGTAGATGGATTCGTGGAAAGTATCTTCTGATATTGCAATGAACACACACTACAGTCAAACCCGGGTGCAATATGAGATATGTCGTGAATGTGACTTGATAAAATAGAGTTCTCCGGGATTGTGTTTGTATTTGGATTTGGTACGATTCAAGTGGTAAGTGGTGAGCTTGAATCCCCCTTTTTTCCCAAGTCCTTCCAAGGTGCAATCCACCTGGGCGCGCGGCCTCTGAGAGTTGAGTTCAGAAGAGGATTTTAAAAGTTGGGACCGCATGGGGGGCGGAGTCGCTGAAGGTCGGAGAATGAATGGGTCTATGAATGGGTCTATGAATGGATCTTAGGGTGAAACTAAAAATAAAATGGCCCTAACTTGCTAGGTAACTTGGCTAGCGGGTCCAGCGCTGGTGCTGGCTATTCGGGGCGTACTGTAAGTACACGTACGTACAGGTACAGGCCACAGGGGCTGCAAGGACGAGGGGGGAGGGAGGATTGATGGAATTTGAGGGTCGGGTGTGAACTTAGAAGAGCCCGAGGCAAGGCCAGACGGGAGTTCGTGAGAACACGACTTTCTGTGCAGTCTCAACGTTTCACATTCTCCTCTCCTCACACTCCTCACACTTCTCACACTTCTCACACTTCTCACACTCCCACACACACTCCTTGCCCCAGAGCACGAACACGACACGACACGACCCGACCACATCTCTCCTCCGTACACGCTCTTCTGTTTGACTCTACTCTCGCCCTTCTGCAACTGCATCTGCATCTGCATCTGCACCTACTACTACTGTACCTCAAACTATCACTGCAACGGCCACTAAACGCCACGACTTGCGCGACGAACTTAATTTCTGAACACTGAACCCCGTCATTTCGTGTCTTTTCTCTCGACCCAGCACAACCCTTCACCACTCGAATAAACCTCTCGTTTGCGCGAACCACCACGAAGCCAATCTACTTCTCATGCGGCCAACACGACCTTCACGGCTCCTCCGATAAACCTACGATAACAGATCATCTTGACCGCGACCACCTCCCGACCTAGGGTCTCGAAACCACATCTATTTTACTCGACAACCACTTTGCGACGACGGCGACTACGAGGGCCTTCCCACATTGAACGCCTAAATAACACGTGGAGCTATCCTCAAATCATCAACCAACGACGGTCCTTACGAATTACACGCCGGTCATATTATACTATTACATTTAGAACCCCTAGCAGACGGGAAAAGCATCGCGACGGCCTTTCAATTTCGAATACTGGATTACCCCATCAAACATTGCGATACAGCGAGCGCAAGCCCGGGATAATTATACGCTGGAGTGGATAGGAGGAGCTGCTCTAGACCCCGAGTCAAGATGTTGGAAGACAAGTACGTGGCCATCAAATGCGCCTAGCCCAGTGGGGTCGTGGGATAATGACTGACATTTGGGGACAGATATATAGGTTTGGCATTGGCCATTACCTCGACGCTTGCAATAGGTATGAAGAATCGCATATCCCCAATTTGATAGCCCATTGCTGACTGTGGATTCCCCCTGCAGGAACGAGTTTTGTGATTACGAAAAAGGTACGAGGCCACTAAGCACATATCCAAATCACGAATACGACCATACTTCTCTCCTCCAAATACTGACAAATGCCCAGGGTCTTATGGATGCGGAAGAGAGGCATGGCTTTGAGGGAGATGGGTTCACATATCTCAAAAGTCCCATATGGTGGGCCGGAATCATAGCCCGTACGCAGCCCCCATATTTCTCCCCTTCAGGGCAACAGCTAACTGCAGAAATAGTCATAATCGGAGAAATCGCCAATTTTGCAGCATACGCGTTTGCGCCCGCGATTCTAGTTACCCCTCTTGGGGCCTTGAGTGTCTTGATTGGTGCCGTGCTGGGTTCATATTTCCTAAAGGAGGAGCTGGGAACATTGGGGAAGTTGGGATGCGCCATCTGCCTGATTGGGTCCGTGATAATTGTCTTGCATGCCCCGCCGGATCAGGAAATCGAGACTATCGACGAGATTCTCAATTATGCGATTCAACCAGGTAAGGACCAGAAATTCCTCCAGGTCTGGCTATTCTAATTCGTGACAAGGATTTCTCATGTTCTGCGCCGCTGTCGCTATTTTTTCCGTCGTTATGATATACCGAGTTGCACCAAAATACGGAAAGAAGAACCCTCTGATTTACTTGTCGATTTGCTCGACTGTCGGATCGGTGTCAGTCATGTCCGTGAAGGCATTCGGTATTGCGGTTAAATTGACATTCGCGGGCAACAACCAATTTACCCACCCCTCGACCTACGTATTCATCATTTTAGTGGCAGTCTGCATTCTGACACAGATGAATTACTTCAACAAGGCACTGAGCCAATTCCCCACCTCCATGTAGGCGGCCCAATTTTTGAATGGCTGAGCATAATTAACGTTTTTATACAGTGTTAACCCGTTGTATTACGTTACGTTTACCACAGCCACGCTATGTGCGTCCTTTATTTTATACGGTGGCTTCAACACGTCTGATGCAGTCAATACCCTCTCTCTGCTCAGCGGTTTCCTGGTCATCTTTACGGGAGTGTACCTGCTTAATCTCTCACGCGGAGATCCCAACGGGGACAAATTAATCAACGGCCACATGCAAGATGGAATCGCCACGGATCCCATCTCAGGATTGCAAACGAGGAGAAGCATGCAATTACGACGGAGTCTGGACCCACGTATGAGCGCGGGCAGCTACGGACGAAGCGATCGAGAAGGGCTCATCCGGGCTTATGACGAGGAAGAGAACACGGGCTTTGGCCTCACGGATCTCGCATCGGAGAGTGATGAGGATGCGCCACCACCGCGAACTCCGAACGGGAAGATTTATGGGAATGGGAATGCGAATGCTAGTAAGAGGAGTTTTGCGGAGCCGGCGGCGTTGGAAGATAGAAGGTCGATATCGAGGAAGGCATCGCCGCTGAATCGATGACGACCGGCCCCTTGGAATTAGCATGAGCATTTTTGTTTTTGGGTTCTTTTGGGTTTTGGGTTCTCTCTGGGATTTTTGTGACGACGGGTGGGATGGGAGCCCTCGTGGGCGTGTTTATTATATTGTATATGGAATTTTGCCTTTCTCTCGAAATGAGAGGTATGAAGGCGAAACAAGCGGAATGAACAATGGAAAAGGGGAAAATGGAATTACTTTATACAATCGGTCTACTCAAGTAGGAGGGGGTTTTTTTGTCATGCAATGGAACTCTTCTTTCTTTTTAGGTTTTGGTCTATGATGAGGTTTAATACCTCGAGGGTCTAATTCGGGAAACTTGGCATGATTCTGCATTCATCCTCTGCGAGTTTTTAGAATACGAGATGGTTATCATGGGGATTTTTCTATGTGGGAGGTGGGAGAGAGGGAGAGGGAAGGAGAATTGTTGGTGTGTCCTGTATAAAAAGAAAGAAAGAAAAGAAAGCATTCCTGTTTTATTTAGAGATTCCGCGTTTCCTTCTTCTTCTTCTTTTCCTCTTGTTTTTTTTGTTTTTTTGTGTTTTTTTTTTTTTTTTTTTTTTTTTTTTTTTTTTTTTTTTTTTTGGTTTGTTTTTTTTTTTTTTTTTTTTTTTTCTTTGCACTAGGATATAAAGACTCAACACCTGTACGCGGTACATCCTACGAACCTACAGCTCTTTAAGAGTCTACAGAGCTAAGTTTGAGTTATAGGGAGTTATAGTAGTAGGAGAAGAGAGAGAGAGAGAGAGGATTAAAGGCCTTAGTACGAAAATTTTTCACTAACCGACTAACCGAATACACTATATACTACTCTATTATAACTAGCTATCCTCTTATATATAGCTTACTAAACACTCTACTAAAGGTTCTTTAATAGAGTTATATACCTCTTAATTAAATCGGTTATATCTTAGTCGAAGAGGCGCTATACTTTCTTATTAGAGCTTAAGAGATAAAATAAAACCTCTAAAGAGCGCTTTATAAGAGTCGACCTCTAGAATAAGACTATAACAAGGAGAGGTAGAAATAGGTTATATACTACGGTTATAGAGGTAAGAGTAAAGAAAGGTAGAACTTAGAGAAGAGTACCTAGACTAGATCGATACTACGTAGAGACTTCGAATCAGATATAGTAAGCATACCTCTCTATAAAATGTCGTTTAAATTCTTATAGAAGAGACGGTTAAAGTATTAGTAGCTTATAAGTTAAGGAGATCTATATACGCTTAGAGTAAAGAGAACTAGATAGAAGGTATATACTTACTATAACTCTAGATAGAACCTCTCCGCAAGAGTTATTAGTTACTAAGTAGAAGAGATTAGCTAGCTAAGGTTTTTACGTTTTTCCTTAGCTTCGAAGTATAAACCGAACTAAATGCTTCTATTAAGAGAAGTAGTCGAATAACAGTTAATTTAGTTAATCTATAAGGAAGGCACGTCTAGATAAGAGAGAAAGCTATAGTAGTTCTACTATAAAGTCGTAGATAAAGCTATAGGACGTCTTATATAGCTAGCCCTTTAAATAGGGCCGTAGAATAAGCTACATAGGACAATAAACTAAGATTCCAAAAAAACTAGGATTGAGGATGAGGATGGAGTTTAGGGGGTCTGGTCTTGTAGGCAATGATGGATTTATTTATATGTTCTACTAAAGCTCCTTCTGTGGGAGTTGATAGAGTTGGTGTGAGGGTGAGTTTTGTGAGGTTGTTTTGTGAGGTTGTTTTGTGAGGTTGTTTTGTGAGGTTGTTTTGTGAGGTTGCGGGTTTGAAATTAGGGTGTCGGAGTTGAAAGAGGGTTGGGAGTTGATGGGGGTTTTTGATATGGTGATGGATGTGGTAGGTGACCTTCTATTTCTCTGCGAGGTTGCGAGTAAGCTGTGAGTTAGCTGTGGGTTAGTTGTGAGTTAGCTGTGGGTAAGCTATGAGTTACTTTGCGGGTAAGCTATGAGTTAGCCGTGTATAAACTCTCTATTGATTTACGAGTAAGCTGCGGGTTACTAGTGAGTAAGCTAAGAGTTAGCTGTGAGTAAGGTGCTATATCTTTAGCGAGTAAGCTATTATTTGATTTATAAGTAGAGCCATAGGTTACTTACCACGAGTAATCGATAAGTAATCTAATAATATCTAGCTACCTTATAACTATAAGAAGAAGAAAACCAAAAAAGATAAGTAATAACTAGCTATAACTTTTTAGATATCTTACGCTATAAAGTAGCGTTGAGAAAAAGTAGTTAATAATACTATATCTCTCTATAAATTTAATAAAGTGTTTTACGAAAGAGGAGAGAGAAGTCGGTATTAAAGAAAGAGTTAGTAGATAAACCTGAGTAGTTAACTATAGAACTCTTATTTACTTAAGAAGTACTAGGAAGCTTTTCTTAACGCCTATTTAGCTTATATATTTTCCTACTTTTCTAAGATATATATAACTACTAAAGAAAATAAAGTAATATATATATTATAATATATATATAAACGTTTTACTAGTATATATTATTATAGTACGTACTTTTAACTTTTCCTTTCTTATAGTATATAGTAAGATAGATACTAAGATAATAGACTATTAAAATCTAAGAATATTATCTTTATATCTTCAACTATAATCTAGATATATATTATCTTAAAACTCTACTACTTCTCTAACTATAAGTACTAGTACTAGTCTAATCCCGGCATTCTACTAGTATCTATAGCTATAGTAACATATATATAATAAGCGAGATAGTAATTAAATATATTTATTAAAACGGCAATTGAATAATTTACTCTCTAATTAATCTAAAAGGACTATTTTGCTCTCTAATTAATTTAAAAGAACTAATTTACCTCTCTTACTAAAAGAGAGGTATTTAGGTTAGAAAAGAGAGATATTCTAGTTAGTAATTATTTACTGTTTTCCGTATATATTTAGATCTAAATTTTAGTAAATGAAAGCTTATACGTTAAGATAGTAGAACTTAATCGCTTAACTATTATACTAGCTATTTACTACTACTACTAATATACTAGCACTCTAGTTTATTAAGAGAAAGCGCCTCTAAGAGGACCGGGTTACTATAAGGAGGCACGCGAAAGAGTATCTTATCTATAGCGTACGTAAAGCTAATAGTTAGAGTAAGAGTAAGAGACTATTACGAATAAAGCTATTACGAAGTAGCTTACGAAGTAGGAAGTAGATAGTATATAAGTAGGTTAATTTATTATATTCATTGTTTTTTTAGTATATTAATATAACGAAACTAATAAATAATAGAAATATTTAGCTGACTAGAATATCTCTCTTTTCTAACCTAAATACCTCTCTTTTAGTAAGAAGAGTAAATTAGTTCTTTTGAATTAATTAGAGAGTAAATTAGTTAATTACCGTTATTAAAAAGCTATAATATAATTATAAATATTCGAGTACTCTTAGGCTATATACTCGTATATAAATCTTATATATTTATAATAAACTATATCTATATAGATATACTAAGTTAGCTCTTAGCATTTCTCGTCGTTAGATAAGAGATAAAACACTTTATAAGAAAGGTTAATATCTGAATCTCTTTCAAAGATTCCTAATTTAGTATTAGATCTCTAACCTCTCTTATTCTTCTTCTCTAGCTCTAAAGACAAATCTATCCTCTTTGCTTATCTACCTTCCGAGGCTTTGTTAATAGTGTCTAAGCTCTTGCTCTTCTATCCCAGCTCAAGTTCGACTTCTTTTAACTTTTCCTGTGCCTTTTCTTATAGTTACCTATTTGTAAAGTCGTGTAATCTAGTTACAGCTATCTAAATTTTAGGACCATCCTCCGCAATTGTGTCGCAACAATTACCTCTCTAAGCTCGATCCGGAGACCTTCCTTTTCTACTACAATCGTAGAAAACTTCTAGATAGCGTCGGGGTATTGAATCAGTGTAGGGAATACGTATAGTTTTTAAAGAACTAACTGTACTAACTTGCTATATAGTTAGTTTTTTACTTAGATTTGAAGTACTTGTCTAAAACTATA
Source organism: Hymenoscyphus infarciens (assembly GCA_001414345.1). NCBI lineage: Eukaryota > Fungi > Ascomycota > Leotiomycetes > Helotiales > Helotiaceae > Hymenoscyphus > Hymenoscyphus infarciens. The sequence goes on from LLCB01000390.1 coordinate 69,099, forward strand.
GTTAGTACAAATTTATATAGTAAAACTACGTAGTTTTATAAACTAAGGAGCTTTTTAATAAAATATATAATAATTTTGTAGTTTTGGCTAGATTTCTAGAAACAGATGAGTTTAAAGGAGCCTAGAAAAGGGGAAAACTAAGCTCTTTTAGGCTATATTTTGGCATTTTCTAGGCTTTCTATTAGCTAGGCCCTTACCACCTATCTTATGATAAACTTTAGATTACCGATCATTGGAACTATCTTAGTATACTCTTAATAAACGCTCTCATATACCTAAAGTCTTAGTTTAGTTTACTTGATATAAAAGATATAGTAATAAAGGTTAAAAGAGAGATTAGAGTATTAGAGAGGAAGGTGGACGAGAGAATTATAAGAGAGGTTAATACTTTAGTTACTACTAAAGAGCTACTTTTAGGTTAAAAAAAGTAGCTCTTTTTACCTACAGTTTTTAAAACTACGATAGTTTATATAGTTAGTTTTATTATTAATATTACTTAGTTCTACTAACAGTACTAAAACCGCAGTATAGTATAGGTAGTATATTCAAAACTGGACGAAAACTACGAAAACTGTACTATTCCCTACACTGTATTGAATGCTCGCTTTGAGTATCTTTCCACTTTGCTAAGAGCGGTTCAGATTAGACATCTTGAGAGAGTTTTGAAGTTCTCAAGATATCTTTGAAGATGGTTCTGTTACGGTAGTAGGATTAGGGTGGCGCGAAATTTCACTTTTGTTTTTCTTGTCCCCGGGCGAGAAAATTCTGAACTCACGGTAGGTAGGAACTGTGTGATGAGAACAACTAGCGTCGACACCTTTCCTCTAGAGGGCGCTCCTAAGCGAGTCGCGTTTCTATAAAATACCAAAGCACTTTCTCAAAATTACAAGAGGCTGAGTTCACTTGCTTGGAGAATCGAAAAGAGCTGGGTTGAGTTAAGCGAGACGAATGTCTTAAACAGGGGAAAGAAACTCTGTATATTACCTATGTAAGAGGAAGAGTATTCTGCTTGGATTTACTTGAGCGAGATTAGAACCTAGGAGATGATGTTGTTACTGAATATTGAATACCCTACTATCTCAACTTTTGCGGACTGGGAAGGCCTTTTCCGTCGAGTCCTTCTGACTCACCAGGGGGTGTATTCGTACTCGTGAGAATATGCTAGAAACACTAAATTACAAAAACAAATGCTTCAACCCCTCTTTGAAATAAGCTGCTACCCACATTAATGAATTCTACGCCTAGTCAACCTTTCCTTAATCGTTTTAGGAACTTATTTTCTGTGTTTTGGTGTTGGGAAGCACGAAGCATATCCTCACAAACGAGTACATCCCCTGGTTCAAATCGCGAGTCCACCACAATCACAAGTCACATTTCATAGCGATTTGGAGAGCAAAGGTTCAGTTTTTTTTAGTTTTGGTGGTCATAGCTATGTAGATTATCCCATTACAAGAATAACAAATCCACAGCAGGAATTCCCAGAGCTAAATCGCATGCAAGTATTTTTTCCCGCACGCCCAGCCAACTGATCCTCCCTCAACAATTCAAAGAACTCCGCTTGACAAAAGAACCAATCTATTGCTCCTCAGCCACGGCGCCCTCCTCACCACCTTGCTCTGCGCTACGTTGTGCATCGGCAGCTGCCTGTGCAGCCGCAGCCTTCGCACCGTAATCCTGGCTCATTGGTTGAACAACGCTTTGCTCCTCCTTTGGCTCAATAACTGTAACACTGTCTGGAAGAGTCTTTGTTGGTCCGTTCTTGCCCTCGGGGTCTGATCCTCTCATGATCTTGACCTTGATACCGAGAACACCCTGTCTGAGGAGAACGTGACGGGTTGCTGAATCGATGAAATCCTTTGCTGGTTGACCGGAGTGAATCATGAATCCATCGGTGAACTTCATGGACTTGGCACGAGCAGCACGTAATTTTCCAGAAACGACAACCTCACATCCCTTAGCACCAGACTCCATGATGAATCGGAGAACACCATAGCATGCTCTTCGGACGGCGAGACCGTTGAGGAGCTTGTATCGGAGGGACTCGCATTGTGCGACGGCGGAGAGACCACGGTTTTGGACCTTGGCGGCGTATAGGGAGACGGAGTTTTCTGGGAATTTGAATCGCTTTTGGATGAGGGAGGTCAACTCGCGAATGCGTCGTCCTTGCTCGCCCAAAACCTCTTGTGTGTGTGTAGCTCGAATGATGATGTCGGTGACCTTCTGCGAGTTAGCATGGTATTTCTGGTCGCGGGGTGTATTTCGAGATTCGTACAGTTGGTGTGACTCTGACTTCGACACCTGAGTATCCCTCCTCAGCCAACTCGCGCTGGAAGAACTCGTTCAACTCAGCGTAGAAGACACCTGAATAATATTAGATTAAGTCGATTTGTAGAAGACCGGGAAACTCGCCATCTGCAACGAACTTGCGGCGCTTTGAGCTATTTTCAATCAGTCAGGATCCCAAAAGACGGCCAAGTGAGATTTTCGCGGCGAGAAAGTTGGAGGGGTCGCAATAATGATGCGACTGGGGTTTTTGGATTGAAAATGACTTACATAGCGGTACCTGGGACTCCGGAAGCCATGATGACTGTTGTGATGCGGGATCGAACTCTGGTGAGAAGAGTTCAATTAGTTGTTGTCGACGAAGTTCAGTTTAGGGCTTGGAGGTCAATCGCCGTGTTTTTAGAATTCCACCCATTGTGCCGCCCGGTGCCCCAGAGTGTGGCTCGCTAACGATAAGAGACACGTGACTACCAGCCCCTGCAAGTCTTTCCTTCCCCTTCTAAAGCGGCCATCATAAGTAGTACTAGTAGTCACCTTAAGATAGATAGGGAAATTAATCCAAGATAAAAGTTGAGAGAGTTGAAAAGAGCCAAAAGCTCCTTTTCTCTACACGGAGGAAAGAATAGATAATAGTTTCAGGTTGCTTTTCTAAAACTCTGCACTCAATATAAAATATAGAAAACCTCTATAGCTTTAGCCAGATTCAGTTCCAGTCAGCAGAACTAACGTCTTGAAGGTACCTGGGGTAACCGAGGCACTATCTACACTTTTTCTTGAGAAGGTAGTTTGATCAGTCTAACTGAAAGTTTTCAGATGATAGAGGAAGCTTTTATGATTACAAGAAGTTCCCTGACTTGAAGTCAAGTAAGAGCTGAGGAGTTCTTTAGGAATTATCGGAGTTTGTGAACGTCTTTTCTTCTTTGAAAATACGAGGATTGCTCTCCAACAGCTACTTTACTTACAACAAGTGTTTAAAGGGGCCTCAAACAAGTATAATTTTTCTTCGAGAAGGCAAAAAAAATAATCAGAAATTGGTTTCTTGGAACAACCGTTACAGTTGTGAGCAGAGTAGATTTCTAAGTCACTATCAAGTAAGTTCATTTTCCACCCCGCACTTCACTGCTTCGAATCCATGCAAGTTGTATCAACTTACTTGATTGTAGTGAAAGTCTATGTTTTAACAATAAAATAAAACACTGCCACTATTTTGAGGGACTATTTCATAATCCACCATCGAATTTCATCTATCAAAGTCTATTCGTTCAATCGTTGAGGGGAGGTAGGTGTACTGCCCAAATGGCCAATCGGGGAAACGTGATTGCGGCCCGACAGGATCGTCAATGTGGATTTACGGATCAGTTGCTCTCTGAATGGACTCGACGACAACTTCACTGCCCAACAGAAAACAAACACGCAAACAAGGAATATATGGGTTGTTAGTCATTCCTTGATCTCCCAAAGCTCCCATCTTCTACCCTCCTCCATGTCATGAACATACAACCCTACATCCTAGATTTGAGCGTGCCCCGTCAGCAGGCCAAGTCAACATGGCAGACAAACTCAAGATAGCCAAAGTCAGTCCTCCAGAGTATCCAGACTTCAGAGGGCTAAAGCAGTATATTCAGGTGGAGGACGTCAAGTTTTTGGCTTCAGGAGAGACGCGGATCGCTACACTACACCTTACAGCTCATCATCTCGTCCTCGTCGAAAACCCCCCGCATCCACCCCTCGGAAGTACCTCGAAAAAGCCACCGAGAGCAATAGAGATATGGATGCCATGTGCCTCGATAGCATTATGTACCTTTCGACCAACTCCGCCGAGCTCCGGCCATCAATCCTCTATAAGACTACGGACGCGCGATTTCAAGTTTCTGACCTTGAACTTCCACGACGACCGGCAGGCGAGGGATACATATGATACTTTGCGCAACTGTACATGCAAGTTGGGGGGCATCGACAAACTCTACGCCTTTATATATAAACCGCCGCCACAAGAGAAGGATATTAATGGATGGGAGATATACGACCCCAAGGCTGAATTTAGACGACAGGGCATAAGTGAGAAAGGAGCAGACAAAGGTTGGAGAATATCCAAACTCAACTCCGATTACAACTTCTCCCCGACATACCCAGCTATTCTTGCAGTTCCAACTACCATTTCAGACAATGTCTTGAACTATGCCGCCAAATACCGCTCCAGAGAACGAATCCCGGCATTGACCTATTTACACCCAGTGAACAACTGCGCGATTACGAGGAGCTCACAACCAAGAGCGGGCCGAGTAGGGAAGAACCGAAGTATTCAAGATGAGAAGCTTGTAAGCGCATGCTTCTCGGCCACTGCTGCACTTGTCGACAAAGATGTCAATCTTTCCGCACCCATATCCAGAGCGAGCCCGTCCTCGAGTCAGGTCGACCTTGACCTTCCAAGCCAAGATGGTGAAGTTTCCGAGACAGAGCGCCTAGAGGATGAATTGATATCCGCTGCATCAAATATCGAAGTGGTGGATAAACCACATGTTTATGGTGCCCAACAAAGAAATATGATTGTTGACGCAAGACCTCTGGTCAATGCAGCGGCTATGCAAGTGGCCCAAGGACTTGGTTCAGAGAACATGGAGTACTACAACTTTGCAACAAAGGCATATTTGGGGATTGCCAATATCCATGTTATGCGGAAATCGTTGAATGATGTGGTTGAAGCAATCAAGGATTCCGATATCTCTAAATTACCGCCAAATCGAGATTTACTTGTAAAGAGTGGTTGGCTAAAGCACATTACTGGTTTACTTGATGGATCGGCTCTGATCGCTCGCCAAGTTGGGATTCAGCATTCTCACGTTTTGATTCATTGCTCCGATGGATGGGATCGCACAAGTCAACTTAGTGCACTGGCCCAGCTAATGTTGGACCCGTACTATAGAACAATCGAAGGTTTTATTGTTTTAGTTGAGAAGGATTTCTTGTCCTTCGGACATATGTTCCAGCTTCGATCGGGATTTTTGAACAGCGAAAAGTGGTTCAAGACACAAAATGACGCCCTCGCTGGTTCCGCGATACAGCCAACTGGCAGCGGAAATGGAGGTGATACTATAGAAAAGGGTTTCTTGGCTGCTTCTTCTGCCACGAAACGATTCTTCAACAACATCTCAAACTCAAACTCAAGTCTAGATCCTGATTCGGACGCTGAAAACCTTTCTATCGCAGACACAATATCATCCGCAAAAATTGATGGCTCTTCTAAGAAGGAAGCTACAGATCCTGGCAATATCAGTCCCGTCTTCCACCAATTCCTAGATGCAACATTCCAACTTCTCCACCAACATCCAACACGATTCGAGTTCAACGAGCGATTCCTTAGACGTCTCCTTTACCACCTCTACTCTTGCCAATATGGTACTTTCCTCTACAACAACGAGAAATCCCGTCTCGATGCTAGAGTCCAAGACCGTACAAACAGTGTATGGGGATACTTCCTCGCTCAAAAAGCCGGATTCACGAATCCCAACTATGATGGTGGTGAAATTGATGACCACGTCAAAGGGAAGGAACGTCTCATCTTCCCCCACCCCACCAAAGTCCGCTGGTGGAACGAAGTCTTCAATCGAACAGATTCAGAAATGAACGGACCCAGCATCGCAGCTACCGAGAAATATCTCGGTAGCGAGAACTCTCCCGGGAGGGTAGCGAGAAGTCCCAGTCCGCAACCAGGAACCGGTGTACTTGCCGGTGTTGAAACTGCACATGTTGCTCTTACTGTTAATCGCAGCCCTAGTCCAAGCCGAAATGCTACAAGTTCTCCTTCTCCTTCTAACGGTGAGACGCTACCTCCTGCATTGGCAAATAGCTATGCGACGTTGAAAAGCGGGATCGCGGGCTTGGGAATTGGGAATGTGATGGGGGGTCGGATGGCTAGTGGGAGTGCTCCTTCTGGGAGTAGTGCGAGGAGTGCAAGTCCTGCTAATGGAGCTAGTAAGGTTCAGCAGATGGAAGTTGAGATGCAGTGAGATTTTTGATCATGGCGTTTGCACTTCGAAATATGGCTTTGCTGGCTTGGTGGCTTGATTGGTCGGGAGGCTGGGTACTTGAACAGAGGACAAGCGGAATAGGGATGAACGGCGTTGGGAGGAGAGGGTCTTTTTTTGATTTACCTTTCAGTATAGGTATGATCTTACTGATGGTGGGGATAGGCGGGGACTGCATTCTTAGGTAGCTATAGCATTGTAGGCGCGTGGCGTTGGGATTAGGGATGGTGGCAGGTGAGGTGAGATGATGAAGCGCCACTTGGCTTCATAACCCATAGGTAGCGAGATAGGGATACGGAAGAAACAATTCAACCTTCTGCCATTCGTTGTTAGTCTTTTATTTTGTGAAAGTTCGCTAAAGCGTGGCAAGTTGGTGGAAAAAGGGCTTTGTAACCTCCTGTCGTAAGAGTCTCTGTCATCGTTCTTTGTACACCCTAAAAAATATATCATTTTAAAAGTTCAGTATAATATAGTGAAATAAATAAACTTACAAAAAGAGTTCCCTTAATAGATTTCCATTAACTCCAATCATCACCTACTACTAAGTTGGTTCAAATTAATTGTTTTATGCGCTCTAGAAGAGTGTCCCTTGATTATTTATTGTTCAGGTGTACAAGCAACTTGGGGAGGGACTCTTACGTCATACGTGCGAAAGACTCGAGTATTAACAATAGTCCAAATTAACATGGTACAGTATATATATTACATGCGAACCTGCCGCAATCTCAATCTAAAAGAAGATTAAAAGAAGATCAAAATTGTTGTTCTAGAAGGTTAACCTGAATTAAAAAGTTGGTTTTTGCAGCCTTGTTGATACTTTGAACACGTGCTTCGGAACTTGAAAGCAGTAAGCTGCATTGCAAAATGCATGTTCTCTATATGGGATTTTGGGCATAATTACCATAGAGGCGAGGGCTAGGTTCAAGGTGTCAAGGACGGCGGAGGAGACGATACATATCGGCTTGCGACTGATCACCATACGAAGTGAGAGCGAGGAGCCAAATGAGTCCAAAGATATTCGTTCATTTATACACACAAAACACGCGCTAATCTGATTCACAATAAACAATTGGACAATGCTGCTGGTATTCTTCTGCTCCTTTCTAGAACAAACAAGGTGAGTGGCCCGTGGTATTGTATAACCTAAAGCCTGAAAAAGAGTTTTGTTTTTTTCCTTTCATCCAGGGGCAATATTTATCTACGGTGACGTGTTCATTGGCTCCCCAGCGATTGATTGCGCAGCCGTCGTAGCAAAAAAGCGAACATCAACATCGTCATCCTTTTGCAGCTTCTCCAAGTTAGGTAATATTCTATCTTGAATCAAGACCTGACCACGAGCTGATGGCGGCGTTTCATCGCCTGATTTCTCCAGGGAGTAAACTGTGCCCTCGTCGGGCAGTCGCTTCAAGACTGAAATCAATTCGGAGTATGACTTAGCGACGTTGAAACGGATATTAGGAATGTCATCAACCACAAGTTTGTCCATCATAGGAAGGATTGACTTGGCCACCACATCGAGACTGACGACAGGAGCAAGTGTCTGAAAATTCATTAGCACATTTTATGGCAACAACTCGAACTGAGACTTACCGTGATTGCGAAACAGGTTGTCATTCTGTAGAGATAGTTTGGATGTTGACCCATAGCCATGACTTTAGGGATGATCGCTTCGTTGGCCCATTCAACTCCGAATACTTCGGTAAGCTTCTTGAGGTTGTGTGTTGCAGCTTCTCGGATAGAGAAGACTGTGTCACCTAACCACCCCATGCAAAGGGCAGCAAGCTTCTCGTCAAAGAATTTCACGCCCAATTGACTTGCCAACAATGGAATATACTCAATGATAGCCAAACGTACTCGCCATTGCTTATCCTCAGCAAGCTGAACAATGGCAGGAAGGAGAGATTGTGAGAGGAGTTCAATGCCAATAACTATTTCCATTAGCGAGCTTCGGTTCAAGACAAGAAAGTACCAACCTTGATTGACCAATTCCAATTTCGAGATAATATGCAGGCGGACATCAGGGAATTCGTCCTTTAGCATCTGCAAAAACATGGGGAGTAAATGGTCGATGGTCCTAGGGCTGTTAGTTCAATAATAACCATCAGACAGAGGTAACATACTCTTGTTTGCCAAGAATAGGGGCAAGGCCACTAATTTGGGTTCCGAGAGCGGCGCGAACATGTTGGGAAGTATCAGAAACCAAATCTTCCACGGTTGTCATGATATCGTTCAAAAGAGTTGTACGATCGACCAATTTGCAGAAACCTGGAATCTGGCCAGCAATTGCTGTCCGGACCTCGGCTTCGCTGTCTTTGAGTAGCTTCACGAAAGCGGGGACAAGATCTCTTGTAACAACCTCATCATCTACAGCTTTGGCGATCTGTCACGTATTAGCAACCTTTCTTGAGCCCACCAAAAAGTGACCCACCTTTTCAAATCTGTCTGCAACCATATATCTGACTCTCCAACTTTTGTCCTCAATTAAACTTCTTAGAGCTGTAAGAAGAACACCATGACTCGATTGTTGTTCCTTTGGCACAACCTCCGCAATCGCTATCAAAATCTCGACTGTCAATAGTCGCACGCTATCCTGGTCATCACTGGCGAGATGCTGGAACAGAGGTATCATTTCTTCCACCACAATTGTAGCTGGCATTTCCTTCACGAACTTTGCGAGGTTGTTTGCGGCTTGTCTCCGGACCATTGGGGTTTCGTCGTGTACAAGAAGTCCAAATTGGTGCCTGAGCTGCTCCTGCATTGGAGGCGATGCCTTTTTGTATGGAACATTATAAAGACCAGTTGCCGAAATCTTTGAGGTGAACCAGTCGGCTTTCGAGAGGCGAATGGTAAGGGGGATAAAGTATTCTTCGACTTGCTGGGATGAGAGCTCCTCGCAGATTTTGTTTAAGGATTCGACAGCCTCGATCTATCAGCGAAGACAACCCAATTTCACGCAAGTAAAACGTACCTTTTCTCGCACTAAAGGTTCCTCGATGGCTGCGAGGTTCTCGAGGGGCGAAAGCAATACATGACCCCATTCTGGCCCACCAACGTATTCAACAAAGCCCCCGAGTTCCTCACTCAAAGCAGTCAGGACTTCATCCTCGTCCTCGACCGATTCTGCGCACAATAATAAGCTCATGACACTCCACGGCGGGCTCATTCCATCTCCCCTACATACCGTCCAAGAAAGGAATCAATTCATCCCGTGTGCGCTCAGCTCCCAGAGCGAGTGCGATTGTCGAGAGGCGATGTATGGCATTTAATCTGAGAAGAACATCGTCATGCTAGACGCACCGTAAGTATAGGAGCTAGAGAAGAATCCGCCTGATATATGCCAAGGACCGTACCTTTAATTCATCGATGAGAACCGCAATAGGATAGAGCTCGTCGGTCTTATCGGGGCCATCCGCCATGTCGAAGGAGTCGTAGAAGGGGACTGTGGTGGATTGATTTTCGTAATGAAGTCAACGAGGCCCAGATCTAGTCTGTTTACCTGGGACTTTGGTAGAATCGATCGCGTGTTGGTCCTGTACTTTGGGGCGTCGTTGAAGCTCGAGCAGCGATTCGAAGGTCGTGGACGGCACTACAGAGAGGATGCCAGGGTATCTGAAGCCTTGCAGTGTCAGTAGAATGCTCGATGTGCGCAATGAATTGCCGGCCAGTGCCTGAGGAAGGTGTAGATGTGGTATGGCGGGGGCCTTCCTGGCAATACATGACGGAGCTCTTTTGAGGGCAGGGCAGCGCAGGGCAGCGCAGGGCAGCGCAGCAGGGCAGCTACTCGGTAGGGGGACGTCGTAGGCAATTGCACATACCTGGGATACAAACTGGAATAGAGCGAGTGGTCGGCGAAGAGAAGACGAAGGAGTTGGTGGTGTTTTGGACGAAGCAGCGATCGTTGGCGGGGGTTGATTCAAGGGCTATTCAATGTTCTTCACCGGCCTTGAACTTGAATGTTCCCAAACGAGCCCTCTGAGCGTAGGGTTCCGTGCAGGGACCACAACCGCAACATTATTTTTCGAGTACAGATCTAGAGTCAGATTTATGACTCCAAAGGGACCTTCTCTGCGACAACTTTCCGCAACAACATCTACACGAGAGACGTTCAAGCGCGCAATACCCCCTCGAAACTTCGAAATCTGGTGGGCAACCCACCGTTGACCGCAAACATGCCTACCATCAGCGTGGACAAGGCTGAGCTATACAAAGCTCTTGGGCAAGAGTATACACCCCCCTCGCAACCCCGCTAATATGATCTACTAACACCATTCTTTAGGTACACCACCGACGAGTTCGAGACGCTATGCTTCGAGTTTGGAATCGAGCTGGATGAGGACACCTCGAATACTGAGCGACCAATCGTCAATGGAAAGCAGGAAGCCCCGCAACTTAAAATCGAGATCCCCGCCAACAGATATGATATGCTGTGCTTCGAGGGAATAGCTTTGATGTTGAACATTTTCCGAGAAAAGACGCCTATGCCAAACTACCGACTAGTTACCCCTAAGAGCGGTAAGCTCGAGACCATCACAGTACATCCCGATACGCAGAAAGTTCGCCCATACGTGTCTGGCTCCATTTTACGGAATGTCAAGTTCACACAAGAAAGCTACGATTCCTTCATTTCCTTACAAGACAAACTCCACCAGAATCTGGCAAGGAACAGAACATTGGTGGCGATTGGTACGCATGATTTGGACACAATCAAGGGACCGTTCACATACGAGGCATTACCTCCAAAGGATATCGTCTTCGCACCCCTCAATCAGCAGAAGGAAATGAATGGGGAAGAATTAATGGCACACTACGAGAACGACAAGCACTTGGCCAAATTCTTACACATTATCCGCGACAAGCCAGTATATCCAGTGATCTACGATTCCCAGCGGATAGTTTGCTCGATGCCCCCTATCATCAACGGCAATCACTCCAAAATCTCTTTAAACACCACCAACGTTTTCATTGAAATGACTGGAACGGATCGAACCAAGTTGGAGATTGTCAACAACATTATCGTTGCCATGTTCTCTCAATACTGTGCTGAGCCCTTCACAATTGAGCCAGTGAAGATCATTTCAGAACACAACGGTGAGACGAGACAGACACCAGATATCAGCCCAAGAACGGCCCAAGCAGAAGTCGATTACATCAACAATTGTTGCGGACTTTCAGAAACCCCTGAACGAATCTGCGAGCTTTTGAAAAAGATGTGCCTCACCGCCAAACCTTCATCCTCCTCCAAAAACATCATTGATGTCTCTATTCCCCCATCTCGCGCCGATGTTCTTCATCAGTGTGATATTATGGAAGATGTTGCCATCGCCTATGGCTTCAATAACCTGCCTCGAACATCACCCAACAAATCTTCCACAATCGCACAACCCCTTATGGTCAATAAACTCGGCGACATTGTCCGCATGGAAGCTGCCATGGCTGGCTGGAGTGAAGTCATGCCTCTCATTCTTTGCTCCCACGATGAGAACTTCGCGTGGTTAAACCGAAAGGACGATGGTAGCACTGCCGTGCGACTTGCCAACCCCAAAACCGCCGAATACCAAATTGTTCGCACCTCCCTTCTTCCAGGTCTTCTCAAGACAATCCGTGAGAACAAGAAACACTCCGTACCTATCAAGGTCTTCGAGGTATCAGACGTAGCCTTTAAAGATATTTCTCTTGAACGAAAGTCCCGCAACGAGCGTCACTTCGCGGCCGCTTGGTATGGAAAGACATCCGGTTTCGAGGTCGTCCATGGCCTTCTTGATCGTGTCCTTCTTATGCTCAAGACTGCCTTCCTGACACACGAAGAGGGCCTTGAGAACAAGAAGGGACTGGAATATGAGGTTCGACAGGATCACCAGAAGGTGGACGGATATTGGATCGAGGAGATTGATGAGGAAACCTTCTTCCAGGGCCACGCAGCCGCTATCTTCTTGAGAGTTGGCGGTAAACAGGTTCGCATTGGAGAGTTCGGTATACTGCATCCAACTGTTTTGGAGAAGTTTGAGTTGAGGTACGTACCATTTCCCAGTGATTTCTTCTGTTCTCATGGCTTACATAACGACCTAGATATCCTGTGAGCACACTGGAGATTAACCTCGAGGTCTTCCTATGAGCGTAGGAAGCTGCGAAAAGCACAAAAATAAATTAGTAGCTTGTCTTGTAGGCGACCAAAAGCATATAGATCTAAATGTATCATGCATCATGGTTAAGACTAAAAAAAATGAAATGAATAAATATGATTCTACGAATCCAAAGCTCTGTCTCCTTTATATGGCGGAACTTACCTTGTAGTGCTCCCCAGCAAAAGAACATCTCGAGAAGAAGGAAACAAATTTAGTGACAAACTCAACTACCGACACCACAAGTACCGGGAAATTTCCTTCCCTTGTATGCCTTGCCAAAGAGTTTCAAAATGTGCCGAACCGTTAGGAATCCCATCTCCTACAGGCTACGGACGCAAACTGTCGGGCCTCCCTCTCAACGTTTCCCCTCCACCCCCTTTTTTTCCTTTTCTATGCGAGGAGGTAAGGTCGGCTTGATAGTTTTCCCGGGTCGGGGGTTGAGGAATTTCATTAGCTTATCGCTGATGCTTACTGTTTATTTCTCGAATGAATGATGCTCTAGGTAGCTTTGGGAGATTAGATGTGAAATTGATGATTGAGGATATGATTGAAGGAAGCGCTGCTAATTACTCAATTATCAAAGGCTGTTGATTTGAGGGGAAGTGCTTAGAAGGTGGGTAAATTCCGTGAGACCCAGGGTTCTCAGCCCTACCTAGGGTTAGGTAGGGACTTGTACAAAGCTCAAACTTCCAAAGCAAAGGAAGAAGAGTTGAGTACTGCAAGTATTAAGGGAATTGCGGAGCATATCCATTTACACCAGCCATCCACGAAATGTAAAAGCTTATACCATAGGCTGTAGTGAGATATTGAGATACTCGGTGTGCTAAGAAAATAATTTCTACTCGCGCGATAAACAGGGTTTGCGGAAGGAAGAGATTAAAAACTTATGCAGCCTTACGGAATAAAAAGGTAGTGATCCTTCCCCTAGTTCCCCTTGGTTCGGCACTGGCATGCTGTTTACTATTCATAGCCACCACGCTCACAGGGTTGGACAGTGTTGTTGCAAATTTGCCTTTTTTAGGTTTGGGGGAGAGGCACAGCAGCTGTGAAGTGTGATATTGATTCCGTAGGTGTGTTGGTAGAGACTTCTTCCGGGATTCCTTTCACGTGATTAGCTATGAAGAGCTACATGTACACCTGTGCTTTACTATTACCTTACGAGCTACGCTTTTCGTTGCCAAGTCGATATGGTGAGGCCCATCTTTGGGCCGCAAATTCAATACTCCTCCTTTCAATGTTTTCGAAGCGCTGACGACAAATTCCTTCAACTTCAACAAAGAGAGATCATTGGGAATGTATCCCCTGCAGTCAAGCTGCGAGCGTTTGGCTTTTTCCGTGAACTGGTACTCGAGCGATTTGTTTACACCATGATTGATTTCCATCCACGGGGTTTTCCCGCGGGATAAACCGACTATAAAAAGGAAACACGGGTCAGCTCTTTACCCCCTACTCCGACAACGTGCATCAACGTCTCCCATCAGGTCTCGCTCGCACTTTAACCTTCGAACACCACTCGACGTCTCGAGTTGCCTGGAGTGATTCAGCAAATCCATGGGACGGGGAAGGGCAGAGGAGACATGAACTGGCCAGTAAACGACAAACGGGGTCCAATGCGGGGAGAGCCGAGAGTTGAGATGAATCGGATGAAAAGAGGGAACGAATGGGAAGACGAATGAAGCATTCAGCTAGCAGACGCTGTGGAGATTTTGTAGCACGGTGAATGGCCAGTGCTTCCCATCTGCAGGAAACCTTTCGCCAAAGTTGGCATTCTTACAGCCTTTTCCTGTTCCGTACTTTTCTTATTGGGGGCGGTGTATTTACGTGTGTCACAGTATGGCATAAATCTGGTGGTGCTTGTTCCTGGTGCCTTGCAGAAAGATCTAACTTTGCTCTCAGCTGAACCCGTGTTATTGCCCTTTTGGTCCCCTTTTCTCTGAATTGTATAGCGAGGGTCGGACGTCATTGGAGCAGCAATGATATGAATGAAAAACATGGCCAGTCTGAGACTCTGCCATACCATGGCTTCTTCTTGGCGAGGCTTTGCTAAACTTGGCATGATTTTGTGGCTGGATCTTTTTTCCCTTTGGTCCAGATGGAAGAGTTACTGCTGTCCCTTGAATGTGTCCAACGATTTCTTACGCAGAAGGTGGAAATTAAACTTCAAGTTGGAGTTGTATATAGCTTTACTCCCCCCTCATCATGTTCCTTCTTGTTCCTCACCAACACACCACGTTCTTTACACACTCGTTCATCAGGATTCGTCCTCTAGTCACTCTTTTATTCCCATACCTTAATCTTCTCCCTATAATTCCCATCAAGTCAGTCCGTCACCATGAAGTGGACTACTACCTTCGCCGCTCTGTCGGCTCTCGTCTCCTCGGCTTTGGCTGAAGACCTCCTTTTCGTCAGCGGCCTTGTCGGTCGAGAACTACAAAATGCAAAGGATCTTGGGTTCACCACTAAGACTGTGACGGAAGCACAATGGCGGGCATTAACTACTTCGGACTTCTCGTCGTACAAGGCTATCATCATCGGAGACAACTTTGGCTCCAGCAACCAAGCTTTGATCAAGTTCTTGAGTGACACAAAGAACGTCTGGGGTCCAGCCGTTCAGGGAAACATCATCATCCAAGGAGCCGATCAATCGAATCACGCCAAAGATGTCCTGATTGAGAACTCCATCAAGTTTGCCGCTGCAGGAAAGGCAGTCAGTGGTGCTTCTCAAACCGGTCTCTACTTCTCCCTCTCTCAGTACTACGATAGCATTGCGGTCTCCAACGTCGATGCCCTCAGCTACTTTGGTACTTTCGAAGTTCGTGGCAAGCTCGCTTGCTATGACAAAGTTCACATTGTCGCGTCTCACCCCGCGATTGCCACTCTCACTGACACCTACCTCTCAAACTGGGGTTGCTCGGTTCACGAGGCTTTCTCCGTCTATCCATCTGTCGGTGTCAATGGTTTCCAGGCTATCGCAATCGCCGACGGTGTTGTCTTCCCCGGAACCCAAAACTATGGCGATGGACACTCAGGTCTTCCATACATCATCACCCGAGGTGCTACCCCAGCCGGATGTGGAGATGGAAAATGGGATGGCAGCGTCGGAGAGGAGTGTGA
Organism: Hymenoscyphus infarciens; assembly: GCA_001414345.1. Taxonomy (NCBI): domain Eukaryota; kingdom Fungi; phylum Ascomycota; class Leotiomycetes; order Helotiales; family Helotiaceae; genus Hymenoscyphus; species Hymenoscyphus infarciens. The sequence goes on from LLCB01000390.1 coordinate 84,643, forward strand.
TGATGGAAACATTGTTGATGGTGATGGATGCTCCAAGTCTTGCAAATGCGAGAGCGGTCTTCCAAAGGGTGATGGAACTTGTTTCGCAGGCAATGGTACTTCAGGAAACGGAACTACCATCCCGACTGGAGGTGTCATTCCCTCTGGTTCTGTGAAGCCATCTGGGTCCATCAAGCCAACCGGATTCTCCAATACTTCCACCATCTACACGTAAATACCTTCTCAAAATTATTATTTGACATACGGACATCATGCTAACTCGATCACTAGTCCAACTACCCTTCCCCCTTACCCAGTTACTACCCCATCACCACCATATGTCACTCCTGGTGTTCCAAGTGTTTCCTGCATCGGTGTTGAAATTGTCGTTTCCGTCTACGTGACTGAACTCTGCAGCACTGTCGCACCAGGAACCACAATCACTTCGACCAACACCCTAGGCGTCTCCACATACCAGAAGCCAATCTACAACACTCAAATCGCCAGCATGCCATGCTACGTCTGCGCTCTCTCAAGCCAAAAGCTCAGCTACACTTCCTTCTTCACAGCAACATCAACCTACTGCCCAGCATGCTCTTCTCCTCCCAAGCCAGCAACCATCTACCCATGCGCTTCATGCCCAGGCACCACTTTGACAGCCACCTGCCCATGGGCCACCACCCCAGTTTTCAGCCAGAATGCTGCTCCATACACTACCTACTCGCCTATGATTGAGAAGCCAGCGAGTGTCACTGGAAACAATGGAGTGGTTGGTGGAAACGGAGCGACCGTTACTGCGGCAGTTACCCCAGCCAAGTCACCATTCTGCAGTTCTTGCGCGGTGTCTACTGTAGCTACTTCCACCCATGGAAGTGTCAGCGCCACGCCAACTGGTCCCGCGCAATTCACGGGTGCTGCTGGGACGACTACTCCTGGTAGCTTCATGGCAATCTTTGCTGTCGTTGGCGCTGGTGCCATGGGTGCTCTTGCTCTTGTCTTGTAAAGAGTCTGTCGCATGAACCATCGTTCTTGAATCGAGCCGTAATTCTTGCCTTGGCATCTGCTTTTTCATTCTCTGTTTGGAATTTGAAGTTTTGTTTCTGTATGCTTCTGAGGGGTGTTTATTGGATACTAGAGATGGATATTTCTTGGTGAGGAAACGATTGGGGGTTGGGTTGGTTTGATTTGGGGGGAGCGGCGATGTACTATACCACTTATCACTATAAATGTAGGGTCTACGACTTAATGAAAAGTATATGGTTGTACCTACTCTACCGAGGAGCTTAAGAGTCAGCTTACCTCGCTTCACCATCCATACCTACGCTTCGAAACTCCCCGCGTGTAAAATTGAATCTTCAGTTAACCCGTTTCCAGTTTGAAGAAGACTATCGAGCACTATTCTCCGGCACTACACTATCTTGATATACGACATTTTCTCAAAGAATCAATCAAAAAGGTTTAGGAGAATTATCATGAATAACATAACAATAAAGGTCCGATTCTTTGATTCTTTCACGAAAGCCTTTCCATATGCTCCTCTGAGAACTCGATCTCATTCCGAGTCTCCTAAACTCTCTCGGCCGAGCATCTCAATTGTTTGAGAATGTGTCGCGCAAATTCTAGGTAAAGCAGGTGCCAAATAAGTAAAGGAGTCAGGACCAAAGCCTCTTATCTTACATTGCGCACCTCCATCCTCTTACGTTGTACAGTAGAGTAAAAGCGGCAGTTGATACTTCGTTCGTGTGCATACCTGCTTATAGGTACCCCTCTCTCCATGTTGTTCCTTGCAGCTTTCATGGCTAATTCAGGTAGATTATCCTAAACACCTGGAAGAACGAGGGGTATCGAGGGTACTTGCTGTCGCTTTTAGTGTCCATGGCTTACCTGTCTCTCGTTGTTCCAGCTTCTACAATGGGGGACTTCATATGGGCGGGTAAACCCTTTAAGTTGTTCTAGAAGATTAGACCAATGTATCGTCGCTTCCATTGTCTATCGCTGCAGCACAGCACAGCACACCTTTCCTTCCAGAGAGTGCTCGCAGCTTCCTAGATAAGGCAAGCAAGCAAGCAGTCAAGGAAGAAGGCGGGCGGGGTGGACGAATCAATTCCCCTTCCAGTAGTGTCACTGCAATTACCTAGTGTCTCCTTGCATTCTCTTATCAGCTCTACAGGCTGCGTGATTGGTAGAATGGTAGCGTAGACAGATGCTCGAATGCCCTGGCCTGGGTGACAGTGACTCCTCGTGTATAGGTCTGCACAACGAATAGATGAATAAAATATTAATTATTCATCATAAATATTAAATAAATATATAGTATTCGAGCGATTATTCGAGCAATAAGAGCTTAAATGAATATATTACGAATAGTTTCTATTCATTGAGCTTAATATCCGCCCCCTAGGTCTTAGCATAGAGGGTTTGTATAAGTTGAATTTTACTCCCTTTTTATATATATATTTATTAATAGATTACTATCGTCCCTACTCTTTATCACTTATATCATGTGAAATAGGGTATCATGTCCCCTGGGCCACTTTCTAAAACATTATATACGTGACCTTTAAACTAAGGTTTTACTCTTTTCACCTTATTTAGCCTAGAAACGCCTTGGCGTAGCCTAATCGAGATGACGAAAGCGACTAAAGCGGATAATTTCAAGGGATTTTTATATATATTTAGATAAGTGGGAAACTATACCAAAAGGGTGGAGAATACAGAATATTTATGAATAAACGACTGCTATTTACACCCTAAACGCTCCTTATTCTTGGATAATTCGAAGGGTATTTTATCCGTGGAAAATCGTGAATATTCTGAATATATTCGTAGCTTTTATTCGTTGTGCAGACCTACTCGTGTACGGAATGATCCGCCGATCTTAGTACTTACAGACTCCCTTACCCCTGAAAACTATGAAAAATATAAAATAAATTTTACTCGATTCTAAAGACGCTTCTTAAACTTGAAGACAACACTTGTAACTTTTAGATTCGTGGTTAGAGTTTTATTATAAGTCGTTATAATAGTGGAGAATATACTGAAATCGGCGCATGATTCCTCCGTGATTTACTGTAAGTATCTTACTGATCTGCATGCAACGCCGTCGACGCACTGCACTTCCGGAAAGAAAGAGCAAGACAAGCCTTTTCCTTCCCCTTTGGCTGGTGATGGGAGTTGGTGGCGTTCGCGACGGTTGGGAAACTCTCGGTTGGAAGATGAGGGCGGGCCGGCTGTCTCGGCATGTCTGCAAGCCCTACCCCGGATTAAGCTTGGCATCGGTGTCTATTCGGTCCATCAAGGTTGTGAGTCGAAGGGCACGCGTCCTATAGAGAAACTTTTTTTCGTTGTTGTTTTGATTACTTTCAGGTTTGGATTTACTCACCATAGGTACTTCATGACTCTTCGGGTTTGGGAGTTGAGAAACTCTGGAAGTGGTGACGGGTGCGTTGATGGAGAACTGATAAGGAAAATTGACCTACTCAAAAGGCTGCATGCTAGCTGTTGGAACTAAGCTTTTGGCTCAATTCCAACGGTTATCAACGACCCCCCAAGGCTGAGAGAGAGAGAAGCACCATTCCATGACGACGGGATGTCCTACATGATAAGGCTAGCGAAGTCAACACTACTTTACTTTGGTGACACCTCGGAAGCTGGAAACTGTACCGACAGATGATGGAGATGAGAGTTCGGACCCCTCCCGGATTCTTTACCAGGGAAAGGGAAAGATCCACAGCTCCTCAGATCCCTCACTCCGTACTTACGAGTACTGTACCATACCGGAATGGCAATTACTCAGCGGTCGAAGTGGCCAGGCCAGGACAGGGTGCTTTTCAAGAATTTCCAACCCTTCGGATCTTTTTTTTACTTCGAGGTCGAAAACGAGTTTTGAGCTACTCTTGGACTCGAAGAATGTTCTTCGTAATTCATCATTCGCATCTCCCAGCCCAGCAGTGCCGCGCTTATTTCAACGTATAACCTCACTACATTACATTACATAGTTGCTCACGCTTCTACGTAGAAGAACATCCCACGCCGATTCGAGGCACCAGCCGCCCCTAACTGAACCTTGTAATCTTCATTGTTTAAGAAACGGACTGCCAATTGCTTAGAATACTTTATACTTTTTAAACTTTCTAAAAACACCCTTAGGAATCGAATCGATCTAAATCTTGGTTATATTTTTCCGACTTTATTTGACCTTAAAGTGTTTTCTTCTACGTACAGTCAGCTTCCTAAGCTATCAAATATGGAGAGCGCAGTAGGTACAGTACGCGACCTGAACTTGTCCTGGGGGTTTGAAATCTGACATGAGCGTTATCGGACGGAATCTTTATAAGCATCCTGGGATCTGCCTCTACGTGTAGAGTAGCGATGGAGCGGCGGATTTTAGTATCGCCTCACGCCTACTACCTCACAGCTTCTCAAGCTCTAAAAGAAACTTGCAAAAATAAATCGAAAATTCGAGAATATCTAGCAGCTGCTAGTTAATCTTGATATCGAAGCTTGTAGGATTTTAGGGCGTGGTTGTGTTTTTATCAGAGTTTTACGACTGTATCTCAAGTACTAAAATCCGCCGCTTCATCGCTACACGTAGAGTCTGCCAATGGATACTGGAGAATCGCCTTATGTTTTCTTACCTCGGTTGGTAGAAAGTTCACCAACCTTTGATGCTGTTTATAATAAGAACGCTGAAATGCGTTCTAATATATCCATTACCTAGTTATCGGATCAACATGAACATGCCTAGTGCTAGTGCGAGTCGCTCCTTTTAACCAGCGCAGCTCGAGTACGGATCCGGCAAGGAGTTATCATAAGTGTGGATCAGAAAACCCTGCCCTGCCCCGCCATGCATGCACGAACGGCGTCACCTACCATGGGGGGGGGGGTCCATAAGGGCTTATCCCCCGGAGAATAGTTTCGAATTTATATAATCTCCCACCTTCCCCCCTCGTCACCACCCTTCCCTTATCATCTTGTACCTGGGATTCTGGGTCCCCCTTCTTGGATTATTTTCCTTTTCCTTTTCCCATTCCTCTACGGATAAAAAACTCCGACATCATGGCTGCCAACTATGATGAGGAGAAGGTCATTAATACCTCGGATCGATCGTCGCCTCAAATCTCACCGAGTAGAGAAACGAGGGAGCCTTGGACGAGACGTTTTGTGGACAGTTTTAAACGTGATCCTAATGCCGCCTTGACGGGACCTTCCGAGACTGCTAATCCAAAGGGGGGATTCGACCATGCTGCTGCCGCCGAGCGCACAGCCAATTCGGGGTTGGCGAAGAAGTTGAAGGGTCGACATATGCAAATGATTGCCATCGGTGGTTCAATTGGTGAGTTGAGTTGATTGCGCCGGGGGTTTGGAAATGATGGCAAATATTTTACTGGACGCTTATAAAAAAAAGAAAAGTAAATGGACTAACAAATCTTAGGTACTGGATTGTTCGTTACTTCGGGTGCTGCTCTCGCGGGCGGTGGACCGGCTTCATTAATTATCGCATATGGGATTATTGGTATTCTCATGTTCTGTACGGTCCAGGCTCTCGGTGAACTCGCTGTTGCTTTTCCTGTCGCTGGTTCCTTTTCAGCATACTCGACTCGATTTCTGGACCCCGCTTGGGGTTTTGCTATGGGATGGAAGTAAGTATTTCACACTTTGTGAATCAATTGCTATCAATTAGTCATTGTGACAACGCGGCTAACTAATTTATAGTTACGCCATTCAATGGCTTGTTGTCCTCCCTCTCGAAATTGTCGCTGCTTCGATCACGTTGAACTTCTGGCCAGGTGCCCAAGATACAAATTCCGCCGCTTGGGTAACTCTTTTCCTCGTCGTAATTGTTTCCATCAACTTTTTCGGTGTTAGGGGATACGGTGAAGCAGAATTTGTCTTTGCCATCATCAAAGTCGTTGCAGTTATCGGTTTCATCCTCCTTGGTATCGTCCTCAACTGTGGAGGCGGTCCGGACGGGGGGTATATTGGAGGTCGTTACTGGTATCCCAACACAGTGCAGCCAGATTATGCAGGTTATACCATCGGTGGCCAAGAACCTGGAAGCATTGTCTCTGGTGCATTTAATCATGGTTTCAAAGGTCTCTGTGGTGTATTCGTCACCGCAGCTTTCTCCTTTGCTGGAACTGAATTGGTTGGATTGGCCGCTGCTGAAGCCGACAACCCTCGCAAATCCCTACCTACCGCCATCAAGCAGGTCTTCTGGCGAATCTGTCTCTTCTACATGGTTTCTTTGACCTTGGTCAGTGTTTTGGTGCCATACGGAGATGGAAGACTTCTCGGTGCCAGTTCCACTGATGCCAAAGCATCTCCATTCGTTGTTGCTATCAACAACGCCGGTATTCAAGTTCTACCATCAATCATGAACGTGGTTATTCTTATCGCCGTCTTGTCTGTTGGAAACTCGTCGGTTTACGGCTCCTCCCGTACCCTCGCTGCACTCGCTGAGATGAACCAAGCACCAAAATTCTTAGCATATATCGATCGTCAAGGTAGACCTCTCTTCGCAATCATCGCCGCATCAATTCTCGGTCTTCTCTGCTACGTCGTAGCCGGTGGGCCAGATACCGCAAATACCGCATTGAACTGGCTCTACTCTCTCTCCGGTCTCTCCTCCATCTTCACCTGGGCCTCCATCTGTCTCGCCCACATCCGATTCCGTCACGCCTGGAAGGCACAAGGCCACAGCCTCGACGAACTAGCATTCAAATCCCAAGTCGGTATCATCGGCTCCTGGGTCGGCTTCGTGCTCAACTGTCTCGTCCTCCTCGCCCAATTCTGGACCGCGGCTTGGCCAATTGGATTCAAAGAAATGTCAGGGACGGAAATCGCAAAGACGTTCTTCTTGGCTTACCTCGCCGCTCCAGTGGTCATCGCGTTCTATGTTCCTTATAAGCTTTGGTATAAGACTCCTTTTATGCGGGTTAAGGATATGGATCTGAGTACGGGACGACGGGAGATTGACACTGCGGCGTTGATTGAGGCGGATCGGGTGGAGATGGCGGCGCTTCCCAAGTGGAAGAGGATTTATAAGATTTTCTGTTAGAGCGTTAGGGTATATATGCTGTGATGTATGATTTTTGTGCTTTACTCATGGCGTTAGCTTCTTCTTCTCCTTTTTTTTGGGCATGATTATGTAGATATCCGGGTGTTGGATAGTGTAGTCACTTGATGATAAAGTGGTTTTTCTAATGGAATGGTCCTCTTGATGATTGTTTGAAGAAATCGATTTGTGACAGCTGGCTGAAAGAAAAATTAGAGTTCAGCCAAGGGGAAAGACACAGTTCCTCTGAAGACTACTTTCCGGTTCTAGCAGACTTGGGCGGCGATGAAATATTTATCGGATTATCGCGATATACATCGTACAATAAATATTATAAATTCTTATCCGATATAGTAAATATCGTTAAAAAGTAATAATAAGCGATAGATATCGGGTTCTTAGCGCTAGTGCCTTATAGTACTAAATAAACATCATATAACCTTTACTTACTATTTAAAATATACCTTCTTATATTTAAAAAGCTATTATATAACTTATGTAACTCTATAGAGGACTTATAAGAAGAAGAATACTCTCTTAGAGTTATAAATCCTTAGAGTTTACTAGCAAAATTATATAACTTTATGTTTCATTTTTGGAAAATACTCAAACTAAGTATTCTATTAGCTCTCGGCTAGAAGAACTATTCTCCTCTGGATCGACTATTTTTCCGCTGATAATCGATATATTATCGGTTATCCTTAGAAACCCGGTATCCATCGGATCACTTAATACGATACGATAAATATCGTAGACCCCCCCCCCCCCCCCCCC
>LLCB01000391.1:0-46805 GCA_001414345.1 Hymenoscyphus infarciens
TAATAATAATAATAATAATACTACTACTACTACTACTACTACTACTACTACTACTACTACTACTACTACTACTACTACTACTACGAGAAAGAAGAAGAAGGTTATAAGCTTTAAAGTATCTTTATTAGTAATAGTTAATAGAATTAATAAATTATAAGCCTAGGCTTAGATATTAATACTTATTTTAGAGTCTAGGTTAGTTTTCTATAAGCTTTTTTAGAGCTTAAATCTAGAAGCTCTCGTGCTTAGTAAGAGATTATCTATTTATTTTTAGTGAATTCTATTTAGAGTTTATTTAGTTCTTTTTCTAGTAGACTTAGCTTAAGAATAATTAAAGCTTAATTCTCTATATATAAAAGTTATAATAAAGTACTTATAAGTTAAGTAATATTTAAGATCTAAAAAAGATGTTTCTTAGTAATTATAAGGAAATTAGCTTAGATTTAGCTTAAATATAATATGTTTTTAATATAAAATTTATATTTAAATACTCTCTAGTTAGCTATATATAGCTATTAAGACTTAGTAAAGAAAGTTAGAAAGTTTAAGATACTCTCTATTAAGCTCTAAATATATATAATATAAGTCTAAAATAAGCTTTAAATAAAGAGATAGTATAATAGTTTTATTAATATAAAGAAAGTATATAAAAGATAATAGTATAAAAGAGAAAAATATATAAGAAAGTTTAAATAAAAGAAAGATTAAGTTAAGTAAGATATCTATAATAGTATATTTATAAGTTATCTAGTCGTTAGTAAGCTTAAATTATTATCTCCTAGATTACTAAGTAGAAGCCTCTCTAAGTTTAGATATAGTTTACTTATCTCTTCTTAGAATAGAAGTCTAAGTTTTATAAAGTCCTTTTCTAATAATTCTATAAGATTACGTTTATCTTAAAAGTTTAATAATATTCTAAAGTCTTTAAATTTAAATTATAATAGGTTTTTTTTAATACTATCTACTAGTATATCTTTTATAAGTAAGTAAGTAAGTTAAAAACTTTCTTATTAGCTTTAGTATACTTAGTACTAAGACTATTTTATTATTTAACTTATAATACCTAAGATATTAAAGCTAATCTATTATTTATTATATAATACTAAGACTAGCGCTCTACTTAATTTCTAAGACTAGAGATACTAAGTCTTTTATACTCTCTAAGTTCTAGGATTATATAATTATATAACTAGCTTTCTATCTCTTTCTATACTATCTAGCTTTATTTTTATTTTTTATATTTAACTAGTCTTTTTAGCTGCTTTAAAGCGCTATATAGACGTACTTATTTACAGAGTCTTATCTAAAGAAGCTTATATACTTCTTAGAGTGCTTATTACTAGAAGTTACGTCTAATACTTATTCTAGGCTCTCTAGTAATAGCTTAGTATCTTCTCTGTTTTACTCTATTCTATTTCGCTATTATTTAGAGTAGTTATTCTTATAGATAACTGATTTAGTTTATTATAATAGCTCTTATAAGAGCTTAGTTAGCTCTCTTCTATATAGAACTAATAATACTCGTCTTCTAATATACTATCTTATATAGAACCTTCTTCTAATATATCTCTAACTTAAGTCTTTTAGTTCTACCTTCTATTCTCTCTACTCTACGGTTCTATATCTCTTAAGAGGTATTTCTACTACTTTATCTAAGAGCTATTAAACACGCTTTAAATATCTATAATAACTAAATAATAAAGGTTCTATATTTTAGTTATAAAGACCTCTCTAGTTCTATGCTTCTATTTATACTATCTAGGTCTCTCTTAATTACTCTATTACTATTATTAAGAGTTATTTACCTATTCTAGTAATTCTCTTAACTTGAATATAGTATATATTAACTATATAGAATAACTACTATAGTTAATACTTCTAATCTTAGATTAGTATATAGCTCTTATCTTTATAAAGTCGTATATAATTCTACGGTATATCTAGAATAGAAGTTCTCGAGTATTAGTAGATATATAGTACCGACTTTAGAGGGTTTTTTAATTAGCTTAGTAGTCTACGAATACTACTATTAAGTAAATAAGCTATATAGGTCTTTATTATAAATACTAGTATATTATTATATATAACGTAGCTTCTCTATAGAAGGTCGAGAGGCTTGAAAACTATAATAGTTATAAAAAGAGATATTACTACGTCGCTTTTTCAACTTAAACTTAGTATTATAAATAGTTCTAGAGACGAGATAGAACTACTAGAAGTTCGTAGAATATACCGCGTATAGATATTAAGTCTTTATATCTCTATCTAGCTTTATAAAACTATAATAGATTAAAAAAGTAAGTAAGAAATTAAGCGATTAAGTAAAAGTTTACTTTAATAAATATCTCTTATATAGATAAATAGAAACGTATAAATATAATAATACTATATTTACCTCTATTACTTCTAGTACTTCTTATATATCTAGTATAAAGTATACTAGAAGTACTAGAAGTACTAGATATACTAATAGTATATCTAGTATCTAGAAGTTTTTTATAATATATTACTAATACTAAGATAGAGACTTATAGTTAATAACTTTAGATAAGAGATTAGTATTATAAGATCTTTTCTCTTATAATAGTAATTAGTATATATTATATATATTAATACTCTAAATCTTATTATATAAAGATTTCTAAGTAAATTTTACTATTTAAAAAAAGCTAGTAGATATACTTAGAGTATATATAAAATATTTACTATAGATACTATCTAGTAATATACTCGAAGGTCTAATAGTCTTATAATATCTATAAAGAAGCTAAATAATACTAGTTATATATAAGTATAATTCTAGAATAATTTATAATATATACTTAGCGAAGCTACTTTATTATAAGATTTATTTTATATAAGCTAATCTGGACCTAAGTAAGTAGTTCTTTTTTAGCGAAGTACTAAGTACTAGCGCTCTACGTACTCTATTCTAATCTATTCTATAAATTAGAATAGAATTAGCTAAGTTTATTATTATTATATTAATAAATAATAAGTTAATAAAATACTAAGAATAAGTATAGACTTTATTCTAGAAGTAATTATATATATTTTATTTAGTATATAAGTTATTTATAATAAAGATTACGTAGAGTTTATTTAGACTAAAGATAAATATCTACGTAGTACTAAGAGACTAGGAAATTTAAAGCGCTACTAAGTATTTTATATTTCTAGATAATATAAAACTTTATATTATTAACTTAGTTATTCTAAGAAGTTAAATTAATTATATATTACTAAATCAAGTATTAACTACTCTCTATTTTTAAAAACTTATATAACTAACTTGGTTTTTCTAAATAACTTAGAATATTAAGTTAAGTAAATATTAGTTCTATAAGTAATTAGTATTATCTTCTTTTATAAATGTTAGATCTAACTTATATTAACTTAAACTAATTAAAAGTACTTATAACTATATTAAAAGATAAGATAATTTAAAGAGAGTAAGACTAAATTAAATAAAGATATAAAAACACTTCTTTTTACTCTCTAGCTTTTTTAGTAATTACTCTATTACTAGTTATATTTATTCTACTACGAGACTTTTCTTTAATAGTAAAATTAATTACTATAATTTTCAACTTTCTAAAGTAGTATTACTTAAACTCTCTACTTATAAAACACTAGATAAAAAAATAGCTTATAAAAGAGTAAGCGAAGATATTATTTCTAATTATAATAATTCTAAGAAAGAGCTTTGAAAAAGTAGAAGCTCTATATTAATTAAACTCGATATAAGACTTATATTATTTTAATTTTATAAAACTCGTCTAAATATAGAACTTAATTTAAGCTTTATTATTTTTAAGATTACTTCTTTAGTAGAATAAATACTCTTTATATTTTTATCTACTTTCTATAGAAATAAGTTTTAGAGATAATATATATAACTACTAATAGCTAAATAAGATTAGTATACGAACTAATAGACTCTATTTACTAACTATATAATTAACTAGTTATAATACTAAATTATAGAATTAAGTAAATTTTATAACTTAAAATAAAATAGAGTAATTAAGTTTACTAGATAAAGTCTAGAAGTGTTTAAAATAGAGAAATAAATAAGTAATCTTTATTATAATATTAGTAAATATAATATTAAGAAGACGCTATTAGAGAGAGAGCGATTATTAAGATTACTCTAGTTCTTACTTATACTTAGAAAGTGATACTTTGCGATTTGCGTTTTTTAGTTTACGTTTTTATTATTTTTAGAATTTAATATAATTAGAAGACTTATAGTATTCTAAATATACTAAAAAGTCGGATTAACTAAATCGTAAATAGTAAATCGTAAATCGTAAATCGTAAATTATAAATTAATAAACGTAGATTTTTTAGAAGCTATTTAAATATAAATCGAAATACTTAAATTAGTAATCTTAAAGCTTAAAGTAAGAGTATTTGTAATTTATAATACTTAAATTATAAGGCTTAAAGTATAAAATTTAAGTATAAGAGAGAGTAGAAAGTAGAAGGTAATATAGTATATATATATCTATTAAATATATATATATTATAATTACTTAACGCTTATTTTCTATTAATATATACTATCTAGTACTATGTTAAATATAAATGTAATATAACTTTAAATCTATTATCTAAAATATTATAAATTATTAAAAGTAATATATATACTTAGTATAAATAATAACGTTATATAAGTATCTAATAAACGAGAGAGGAAAAGAGATAATTAAGACTTTTAATACTATAACTATAGCTATAATTTAACCTAAAAGTAAGAGACGCTAAGCCTAATTAGATAATTAGTATATAATTAGTAAAGTAGTACTTAAAGTACTTAAATAATCTTAAATTATAATTATTTAAGTACTTTAGTAAAGAGAGTAAAAGAAGGATTAAAGATAGTAAAAAGTAACTAAAAAGTAGTAATAAAATTAAGGTATTATAGATAATTCTTCTAGTATCTATATCTAAAGTATCTACTACTATATATTCTTACTTCTTATCTCTCTTCTTATTATACTTATTATATATAATTCTAATCTTTTTAGTAGTATAAGAGAGTTAATTAGTAAAGATTATTTAAGAGAGAGTATCTCTTCTCTTTATCTTTAAATTAAGGCTATTTATAGAAGTAATTATAGAAGTAGATATTATTTTACTTACTAGTATACTTATAGATATAAGAGAAGTAGATAAGAGTAAATTAAAGACTCTCTTATTAAGCTTTTAATTAAGTTTTAATTACTCTTTTTTATTAAGTAATTTAAGTCTATCTTTAGTAATAATAGTATTAATTTTTATATATAATTAAGTTAGAAGATCTCTTATAGTTTACTTATCTATATATACTTATTATTATACTACTTTATCTACTCTTCTTAGTATATTTAACTTAGTAGATACTATTAAGCTCTTCTTCTTCTTATTCTTTATAAGAGGTAATAGTAAGTATAAGCTTAGAGTTAATATTCTTTTACTATTAGTATTCTCTTCTATATTTATATTTAAATTCTTACTTCTTATATTACTCTTATAACTATCTCTAGAATTATTATCTCTATTATTCTTCTCTTTTAAATAAGCGGTAATAATTATAGATATCTCTAGAAGATTATTTAATTCTAAATTATCTACTAATATTATACTTACTCTAGTACTAGTAATATCCTTTAATAATAGTATAAGCTTAGTATCTCCTTTTCTATCTTAAGCGTTATTTTTAAATATAATAGGCTCGTTATTAAGTATCTTAATAGACGCTAAGAGTTAAAGCGGAATTAGTAGCTCTTAGATATCTTATAAGAGTATAATAGATTACCTCTTTTTAGAAGATTAGAGCTTATTATTAGTATAGCTATTAAATACTACGTATACTTTATAGTACTTTCTATTAGTAGAATCTTTTAGTAAATTAAAGTAATATATAAGAGCTTATACGTTATCTATCTTCTTATAATCTATAGTACTTAATTACTTAGCATTTCTCTTTCTAATAATAACGTTTATAGCTAGAAAGACGTCTTCTACCTTTTTAGTAAGAAGTAGTATATTAATAAGATCTTATCTATTAAGAGTAGAGATTATATAGTAGATATCCTCTAAGAGCTTAATAGCGAACTTTTTAGCTTATATATTCTAGAGTACTAATTTAAAGTTAAATAGATTCTTAGAGTTACTAGTAAGTAAGTAAGGTATCTAAAATAGAAAGTCGTTATTAATTTATACTCTAACTATCTTACTATATTATACTATAGAAGTATATATAACTATAAAGATACTCTTAGTAGTAGAAAATTCCTTAGTACTTATTATATATATATAGATATATAAAGCTACTAAAATATAGATTTTAGTAATAGAGATAGGCTTTAGCGTCTTATAAGTTAGAGAAGAAGAAGCTAGAAAACCTATACTAATTAGTAGTATATACTAAATTTAAGAGTACTACTTACTTTTAGCTTTTTTCTTATTAAAAATAAATCCTTTTTTATATACTTTTACTCTAATTATTTTAGTCTTACTAAAAGCTTTTATAAGAAAGGATTATCTAGCTTTAGCCTTTTTCTCTTAAATAGCTTACTCTTTAGCTATAGCTAATTTATTCTCCTTTTACTTAATAATAAGAGTAGAGTAGTTAGTAGTAGTATATTCTATAGTAGCCTTCTATTACTTCCTCTTAGACTATATAATTAACTATTATTTCGTCTTATAGCTATTAGAGCTTTATATTATAGCTTTTATAGAGTAGTTCTTTACTTTTTATAAATAGTTCTTAATCTTATTATTAGAGAGTAGTTTATCTAACCTCTAAGAAAGCGTAGATATATGATTTTCTAGAGTACTTACTAAGTTTACTAAGAAGTAATAAAGATATACTTTAAGTCTTAAACTCTTAGAATAAGAAGCCTAGACTTCTAAGTATTTAAGAAACTAATATTAAAATATCTTAGCGTGTTTTTAGTAATATAGAATAGTAGATATAGAGCTTCTAAAAGTATAAGTAAAAGTAATAGAACAAAAGTAGGAAAATCAGAGAACTATTCTACTTAAACTATATAATCTCTTATATCTTAGTTCTTACTTTTAGTATTATTTATAAGATTTTAATATACTATTCTAGTATATATTAAATAAGTACTAGTTATATAGTATATTATTCTCTATAAAGGCTAGGACTTTATTTACTATTCTATAAGCATTTATAAGAGTAGATATAAGTAAGGTTAGATTAAAGAATATTCTATTCTAAGCGACTACTTAGAAACTAGCTTAGAAATATCTCTTAGAGACTAAGAAGGTTCTAAAAGTAAGCGATTAACGCTAAGCCTAATTTATAAATTATTTACTATTATTAATAAAAGTTAGTAATCTATATACTTAAAATAGCTTAAAAATATAATATTCTAAATTAATCCTTTTACTTTTAATTTAGATATAAAATAGTATTATTTATATTTATAAAGCTAACTAGAACTTAATAGATATAGAATTTATAATATTATAATTTTTTAAAGATTTAAAAGTCTAAGATTACTAACTTTTATTAGTAGTAGTAAGTAATTTATAAATTAAGCTTAGCGCTAATAGTTATAGTTAGTAAATTTACTCTACTAAAATCCTTCTCTAAGTACTAAGAGAATTATATATCTATAACTATACTTAAAATCTTATATAAATTACTTCTAAATTTAATTAAAAGTTAATAAATATATCTATTCCTCTCTAGAGTTATATTAAGCCTTTTTTTATATCTGAAATATATAAATTTTAGGCTTAAAGCTTAGCTTATATTTAATATAGGTTTATTTCTAGTTTAGTATATCTATTTACTTATTAAGTATAGATAGTAAAAGTAATACTACTAGCTAACTCTCTACGCCTTTTATAGAAAGTAATATATACTTTCTTTATTATAATACTCTTTATTAACGTTCTATTTACCTAGACTAGTAGGTAATTATAATTATAGACTATTATAGAGTCTATAGTTAGTTAATAGGTTATAATATTATAATCTTAGAGATACTACTATAGCTAAGGATATATATTAACTACGAGGTTATTAATATAGACAGAGAGGCTTATAGATTTAGAACCTTACTTTTTAAATAGATTTAAAAGAGTATCTTTTAGTAGATAACCTAGGATTAGGATTATTAAGACGCTTTACTATAATAACGACGTTTAATACTATCTATTAGTAGAAGATCTTTATAAAGAAGAAGGCCTAATTCTAAGAATAAATTAGTAGCTTCTAAAGTAGATTAACTAAATATAATTTATCTATTAATATCTATCTCTAAATCTCCTTCTAAATTATCTTTAACTAGCGAGGTATAATTATTAGTTATATACTCTCTTAAATTCTTATCTAATTCTATTAAACTATTATTATCTAACTCTTCTAATTACTTCTACTTTTATTATTAAAGTATATACTAAATTTATCTTAATTAGCTTCTCTAGCTTTCTTTAATTCTTAAACTATTTTAGAGTATAGCTCTTACTTATATACTTTCTCTCTAGCTTATCTAAAAGGCTTAATTCTACTAAATTACTCTCTTAGATATATACTAATATTTCTACTCTTGAATCTAAGTATACTATAATATAAGTTTCTCTCTCTTTAGTATATATTATCTTATTAATTAATAGTATATATTTATATACTAATAATTTTATTTTATACTACTCTAGAATCTGTAATAGCACGCTATCCTGAATTATCAGCATTTATAAAACTGCTAATACCTCTATAACTGCCGATACTCCTATAACTTATAAGATAGAAGAGGCTGAAAGGAGTAAGGATTAGATATTATATATTTTACTTTAAGGTCTTATATATTTAGCTTTAAAGCCCTTATTATTTTAGTAGCTATATTAGAAAGGACTCGAATATTATTCTTATTAGGACTTAGTAGTCTCTAACCTCTTATATATAAATGTTTATACTTAATATAGAAGAAGAATAGTTTTTCCTTTTCTTCTATATTAGAGCCTAGTATCTACTTACGTTATTTAGTCTTAAACATACTCCTATATACCTCTTCTCCTATAGTATATATTTCATACTATTATATAAAAAGGAAAAACTCTTCTTTACTAGTAATAGCCTTTATAATATCTCTTTCGAGCTTGTCGTCGCTCTTTTTATTTCGATTTCGATTTAGCCTAGAATTAGACTATAACGACGTATTCTTAAATAGCTAGGTAATTAGAGACTACCTAGATAACTAGTAATACTAGGGTTTAGTATCTATATAAACAGCTAGAAAAAATTATATCTTATATATTAAGAGATTAGAATATACTAAGTATTCCTAAGAATCCTAATAACCCTCTTAGTATAGGGATTACTATATATAATTCAGATAGTTAATAATATAAACAGTTATTTAAAAAACTCCTAAATCGCCCTCTTTACTCTCTCTTTTTAACATTTAATATATTAGACTTAGGAGTAACTCTAGGTCTCTCTTAAGCTCTGCTTTAAAGTGTAGAGCCCTCTTTTAAGGAATAAAGTTAAGCATCTATAGAAAGGTCTCTAACTTAATACTACTTACTAAAGAATAAAAAGTCCTAGAATAATAAAGGTAAAGAGATTACTTCTAAAAGCTAGAAAGATAACTAAGACTTCTCTAATATAGATAAGATATAGAGAGTAATTTAAGCTATAGAGGTTAAGGACTAAGAAAAAGATAAAAGAATTTAATAATAAGATAACTAAATCGCTTAGTTAGTAGATTTAGTATAACAGATTAGTAGACACTTACTAAGAAATAATCAAACTCCTTCTTTATACCCTCCTATTATACTAGACTATCTTTAAATATAAAACTTAACCTCTAATATTCTTCCTTTATAATAATCTACCTTATAATTATAAGCTAAAACCTTACTAAGAACCTAATAACCTACTAAAAGCAAAATTATAAAGAAAATTAAACCTTTAAATAATAGCACTTTACCTACTTATAAGTAATAGAAGATATCTATATATAATAGACTTCGAGTAAACGCCGACTATTACTATATACTTAAAACTTATAAAGCCCTTATCTAAGAGACGACTACGAAACTCGCTAAGAACTACTTAGAGCCTTAATATAAGTTAGATATAGGTAATATAGCTTTTAAAGATTAATAAGATATAATCGAACTCTTCGATTCTTACTTTCTAATTAGTTATAAGAAGGAGGATGCTTAGAATAAATTTTAAGCCCTATAAATAAGTAGAAAGAGTTATATAAGAGAAACTTTTTTAGATTTTAAAGTATGCTTCTTAAGTATAGCTATACTTAAGGGAATACTAGAGTTAGAAAGATTCTACTAGATATAGGATAAGATTACGCTATAGCTCTAAGGTAGCTCTATTATAGCTAAGAGAGATTAGAATTATAATTTTAATAAGATAGTTATATATCTTTTAGCTCTAGATAAGGAGAAGCGCTAAAACATAGAATTATCTATAACTAGTACTATAGCTAAACTAATTAGTATAACCTTATTGTTTAAAAAGATAAGTACTTTTTAATCCTTATCTAGCTTAACTCTAAAACCCTCTCTACCCTCTTATAGACTTAATTCTACCTCTTAGAAGATTTTATAAACTCTTAGACTATTTTCTACTAGTAAAAAATCAAAGACTACGTTAATAAACTAAGTCCTTACTAGTATAAAGTATTACTATTATAATAAGCCTAGGCATTTTAAACCTAATTACTCTAATCTTTCTAGTATTAATAAGATAGATAATTAACCTAAAGAAGAATAACCTTTTAAAGAGTACTCTAACTCTAAGCTAAGTTAAGAGGAAAATAAAGAGGCCTAGGTAAAAATTCCTTCCTAGGCCTATATAAATATAATCTAATTAGACTTAACCTCTCTAAACTTATAAAAGGAAAACAGTTCCTTATAAATACTACTCTTAGTATATAAGGATATAGTGTTAAAATATAAGCTTTAGTAGATATAAGAGTAAATAGGTACCTGTTTCTAAATCGACCCCTAGCTCTTTAATTATCTAAAGTAATAGGTTTATAGATCTAGAAACTATTATATTTAGTATCTATTTATAGATATAATAATAGTACTAAAAGCTAGGTAACTTAGTTTATATAACTCTATCTAAACATAGATAAACGTTATATCTATAACTACCTCTTTATTATCCTAGACCTTAGATAGTAAGATCTAATTATTAATAATAAGTAGTTAAACCACTTTAAAGTCCTCCTCGACCTCTTAAAGAGCTAGATTACTTAGCTAGCTAATTACCTCTTAACTCTCTACTTTAGTAAAGAGATCTTACTTCTACTTTTTAGCTAGAACTAGAAACCCTTTTTAAATTACTAGTCGAATACGAATTAGAGAGAGTATACTATCTAGTAATAAGAAAGACGTGAAAAGAGTAGACTTATAAATATAGCTAAGCTATTACTCCTGTCTATAATAATAACTCCTCTTAAAATTTTAACTTCTAACTCTAGTCTAAAGCCTCTTTAAACTACTAGTATAGTTTTAAAAAACTAGACTCTATACTCTTTTATTAGTGAAATAAGTACTAATATTATATACTTTAATATAAAATAACTTAACTTAGAATTTTATATAACTAGTATCTATAAGCTAGATTAGATCATCGACGAAAAGTTAGCCCTCTTTTAAGATAACGATAATATAAGAGCCCTAATATAGGCTCGACTTTTAAAATATTATTCTTCTTATAAAGACGTGTTCTTAAAAGTAGCTTCTAATAAGCTCCCTTCTTACTATAAATATAACTATAAGATTACTTTAAATAAACCACTTCTTAACTCCTTTTCGCCTCTATATTAATAGTTAACTCTAGAGCTTAAAGCTATAAAGGAGTATCTTATAGAGAACCTAGATAAGAGGTTTATCGTTAATAGTAATAGCTCTTTCGCCTCTCTAGTACTCTTTGTTAAAAAAGCTAATAGAGATAAGCTATAGTTCTATATTAATTATAAGAAGCTTAATACTCTAACCTAAAACGATCTCTACCTAATCTTTTAAATTAATAAGCTCCTTTTAAGAATAAGAATAGCTAAAATCTTTACTAAGTTAAATATAAGATAAGCTTTCTATTATATCTATATAAACCCTATCTTAGAAGAGATAACTATATTTAAAATAAGATATAATATATATAAATATAAGGTTCTTCCTTTTAGACTCTATAATAGCTCTACTACCTATTAATGTTATATAAATAACGTCTTAATTAATTATTTAGACAACTTCTATATTACTTACTTAGATAATATTTTAATTTATTTAAATACTATTAAAGAATATAAGAAATAAGTTAAGAAGGTTCTAAGTCGGCTCTAAGAAGTAAGACTCTAAGTAGATATTAAGAAAAGCGAATTTAGTATTACTAGAGTTAAATACTTAGAATTTATCTTAATTACGAAGAGCCTCGAAGAGGACCTAAACCTAGGTTTAGACGAAGGTCTTACTCTCTATAGCACGGCGTAAGAACTGTTAAATGTTAGTAACTGAAACCCTTTTAACAAATAAGGAGTACTTATAACAACCTTAGCGCGAAGCGTCTAAGTCTCCTCTAAGAGGGCGAACTATACCTCTGAACTATTCTTTAGTGCCTTTGTACTAGTAACGACTAATACCTTATCTAAGGCTTTAGTAGCCTTCTTAATAGCCCTCTTCTCCTCTTTAAGCTTAAGCTTACTAAACTCCTTCTCTACGAACTATAGTAACTACCTAAGTTAGAATAGATTTAGTATATATTTAGGATTAAACTTACTAGGATATATATAGTATTCTACTCTACGTAGTACCTGTACTTCTTTGACTTTAGCTTCTTAAAAGTATATATATAATCTTTGTTCTAAGATTTTACCTAAAAGTACTAAATATAGTAGACTTAGTAGGTAGCTAGAAGTGTACTAGAAGGATATAGGAGAGGCATTTTACTATATTAGATTAGCTTTAAACCAGGCCTAATAAAGGAGGGAAAGACTTACTTTTATATATATATATATAATATATATATATATTCTAGGATAAAAGTTAGTATATAAGAATATATCTAATTAGAAGGTATTCTTACTATATATTATTTTAGATAAAAAGAAAAGAAGAAGAGAAGTTAGAATTAAGGAAAAGTCGCCTACTAATATACTACTTATAATAATAGCTATTACTTTATAATTATTATTTATTACTTAATAATTACTATTATAATATATAATAATAGTAAGAACATAATAACTCTATAGTAGCGTACTACTTTCTACTCGATAGCTAATAATTAGCCTCTCTTCTATTCACATCTATTATTATATAGTATATAATAGTAAATAAAGAACGATTATCTCTTAAAATAATAATACTACTAGCTACTAACTCTACCTCAACTACTAGATACTATAATAGTAAATAAGTTATATTCTTCACAACAATTACGTAAATAATGCTCTAGTTAACCGATACTATGTTAATCGACAACCGAAGACTTAGGACGAGTCTTTTTAAAGGAGAGGGGATGTGATAGCACGCTATCCTAAATTGTCGGTATTTATGAAACTGCCGATACCTCTACGACTGCTAATACTTCTACGACTTATAAGATAGAAGGGGTTAAAGGGAGTAAGGATTAGATATTACATGTTTCGCTTTAAGGTCTTATATATTTAGCTTCAAAGCCCTTATTATTTTAGTAGCTATATTAGAAAGAACTCGAATATTATTCTTATTAGAACTTAGTAGTCTCTAACCTCTTATATATAAATGTTTATACTTAGTATAGAAGAAGGATAGTTTTTCCTTTTCTTTTATATTAAAGCTTAGTATCTACTCACGTCATTCAGTCTTAAACACACTCTTATATACCTCTTCTCCTATAGTATATATTTCGTACTATTACAGAATCGCTTAAGATAAATAGAGATTAATATTCTAATCCTTATATAATTCCTAAAGCTTAGTAAGCTTCTTAGTAAGTACTTTAATACTATAATCGTCTAATAGATACTCTTTACTTCTAGAATAGTAAAAGTTAGTCTATAATACTTCTAGTATCTTATACTCTTAATTAATATTAGTATAAAAATAATAGTAATTTTATATATATATAAATATTTAAAGCTTCTTTTAAATAATTAGAATATATATATATAATATAGTGATTATATTAGAGAGGCTCTTTTTAGAAAATAACCTCTTTTTATAAATATCTTAGAAGTATATCTTCTACTTATTTAAGAACTCTTTTATAAGCTATCTCTACTAAGCCTTAATATATTAGTTAGCTATAGAAGTATAAAACTAATATAGGTCTAAAAATTAATATAGCTCTCTACTACTTTCTATAGCTTATTATTAACGAAGTATATAGTAAGCGTCTACTACTATTATAGATTCTAATTCTTAATCTAATTATATATAGTATAGTATCTTTTAAAGACTACTTATAATATCGCTATACTACTATAGAGTAGATACTACTATATTATTTAAGATATTATAATAGCTTTAAAAGATAAATCAAGTATAGATATTAATACTATTATATATCTTAATACTAATAAAGCTTAATTTAGAATATCTATTAATACTTTATATAAAATTAGACTCTAGTATAATATACTTATCTTATATATATTTAATCTCTTATAACCTTTAGATATACTCTTCTTTATTAACCTTCTTAAGCGCTTTTTAGATCTTATCTCTACTCTACCTTTTATCTCTATCTCTATTAATATTATAAGTATTTAAGTATATATAGAGGAACCTAAGGCTAAAGCTTCTTATAGTACTAAAGTAGCTATACTCGTAGATCTTATGCTAAAGTATAGCCTCTAGCTTAGTATATCTCTTCTAGGTATAAAACTTCTTATATTAAAGTCTTATATTCTATTATATCTTTTAAAGCTTTTAAGACCTAATTATAAAGCTCTTCTAATTTAATATATATACTATACTTGAATTAGATAATCCTATATCTTTAAAGAGATATACTACTTATATATATAAAGCTAATAGAGAGATACTATTAGCGTTTCTTTAAATATTCTATTCTATATTAATTTAGAGCTTAAGAGTTATATTAAAGACGTTAATATTATAATTACTTTTAAGAATATTATATATCTCTTAAGTAGTGATTCTATTTAGATATAACTCTACTATAAACACTTTATATAGCTCTAAATTAATAAATTACTATAGTATATTTAAGCTTTTATTATACGCTTAAAACTACTCTTTTTACACTTTCTACTATATTTAAAATTATAGGATTATTATACTATACTACTACTACTCTAGATATTATACTTTAATAGATATCTAAGACTATTACTAGAGCTTATTCTCTTTCTTCTCTTATTATTATTAATACTTAAATTTAAGAGAGAAGAGAGAGTATATATAGTAGTAGAATAGTACTTTTAAAGAAAGGAATAATAGAGAGTAGTATTTAAAGAAAGAAGTAATATAAGAGAGTTAATATTTAAGATAATTAGCTTATAAAATAAATAGCGCTAACTCTAATTAAGAAATTAGTATACGATTAAGAAAAGTAGCTAAAAGTGCTTAAATAATCTTAAATTAAGATTATTTAAGCTTTTAAAGTAAGCTAATTACTTTAATATTAAGTAATCTAGTATAATTAGCTTAAAAAAGGCCTAGTTTTAAAATATGATTTAGAAACTTATTATAGCGATAAAAGTCGATTTATATAGTCTTTTTATATTATATATATATATATCTCTTATTATAATATGTTTTAACCTAAGATTAGAGGTAATACCTATAGTAGTTATTCTATATAGTCGGTATATACTATATTTAAGTTAAGAGAATTACTAGAAGAGATAAAGAACTCTTAGTAATAGTAATAGAGTAATTAGAAGAGGCCTAGATAGTATAAATAAGAGTATAGAACTAGAGAAGTCTTTATAACTAGAGAATAGATTCTCTACTATCTATAATCGTCTTATATAGATATTCGAAGTACGTTTAATAATATATTAGATAAAGTAGTATAAATACCTCTAGAGAGATATAAAACCGTAGAGTAGAGGAATAGAGAATAGAACTAGGAGACTTAGATTAGAGATATATTAGAGAATAGTTCTATATAAGATAGTATACTAGAAGACAATTATTATTAGTTCTATATAGAGGAGAGCTAACTAAGCTCTTATAAGAGCTATTATAAAGAACTAAATCAGTTATTTATAAGAATAACTAAAATATTAAATTCGAATCGAAATAGAGAGAATAGAAAGCGATACTAAGCTATTACTAGGATATAAAGCCGGGTACGTAGAGGTATATATATAGTAGGCCTAGTAATAGGCACTCTAAGAAGTATATAAGCTACTTTTAGATAAAACCCTATAAATAAGTACGTCTATATAGCGCTGGTTTAGACAGCTAAAAAGACTATTTAAATATAAAAATAAAAAAAACGTATAAAACCCGTCTTAATTTTTTTATTACTATTTCTTTCGTCTTATCTACGACATTCGAGTTTCGCTTCGTCACCTATCTGCTTTCTAATAGTACTATGCCAGTCATGGATTTTCTCCCTATGCTTAGAAGGGGATTTTGATAGAGCAAGGCAACGGATCGAAAATCGTTGGATATTCCACTTTGTTGTTAACAAACACGGAGAAAATCTATTACACGTGCGTCATCTAATCATTTCTTTGCAAATTGATAATCCCGTATAGTAGGCAGGGTAATACGTTTAAATTGAGACATGCGCCTTTCAATTGCGATCGGGTGTCGACTTCTCACTCCCCTCGACTATCTAGCTCGGAAACTCCAGCTAATCTTTGCTTAATAAGCGAGGGTTATCAACACTATTAAGATTCGAATTAAAAGGACGTTCTACAAAGCTCTCCTAGTTATAATAGTAATATAGCCAGTGTGGTCGATAGTATTTGTAATATTATACTACTACGATATATTATTAGAAACTTACTTTAATATATACTATTTATACTATTTAAATACTATAATATCTAATAATATTATCTTTTATATTATTAGTATTTTAATTAATATTATAATAATATCGTAGTATTACTAAGCTTAAATATTTAAGCTTTTTACCCTAGATTTTAACTCTACTTCTTTTTAGTCTTATCTTTTAAAACTATATAATATAACGTATAGTATAGAAAATATAATACTAAATAGCTAGAATTATAGATCTATTTAAATAAAGTATTTTAAAAAAAGAATTATATAAATAGCTCTTAAACTAATCTAAGTAATATAAAGTAATAAATATAAGATAGATTTCTAGATATATTTCTATTAATACTAAGTACTAATTCAATAATAATAATATTAGATTAAAAGTTATAATATAATAGATTAGGATATTAAATTTATTAAATTTTACTCTTTAATTATATATAAAGATTAACTAAATTAATATTTAAAAAATTTAGATTTTATACTACTTTAGTTAAAATTTATATATATTTTTATAAAATAATTTTATTTATTTAAATAAGGTTTTATATACTTAATTTTAATTTAATTAATATATATATAAGCTTAAAAGAAAGCTCTAAATTAAGGCTTTTTAATAATATAATTAAAACTTAATTCTATAGTATAAATAATTTTTGATTATACTCTAAAGATAATAGACTTTAGATATTTAATTTAGCTTTAATATACGTTCTAGTATACTATACTATAATTAGTTAAAATATATTCTAATTATTTATAGATTAAAGAGTATTAATTATAATTATTTTAGATATAAAAAAGGTTCTTAAAAGACTCTCTCTTTCTTTCTAAAAAGTCTTCTATCTTTATTCTTTATATTTATCTTAAAGTTACTCTATAATTATTATCTACCTCTTTTTAGTACTAGTTATAAAAAAATTATAACTCCTACTACTACTATCGACACTTTAAAAGTTTAATAACTTTAGTCTTCTTAATTACTTCTATAATTTTATCGTTTATTTATTACCTCTATATCTTACTTTTTACTAATTTACTATATCCTTTTAAGTATTAAGCTCTTACTTTTATATTCTTCTAAAATTATTACTAATATTACCTATTTTATTTTATTTAAGTACTTTAAGCTCTTAGAAAGACCTCTTTAAAACTAAGCAAGTAGTAACTAATATAACTACGTCCTATTTAGATTTATAAAAAGTGTTCTAAATCCTAAAAAAGTCTATTAAAAGACCTTAAACTAGCTATATTTAGCTTTATATAATTAATAAGAATTATAAGATAGTTTATATATAAGAAACTCTTAAATCTAATAATATAATTAGCTTATTAATTTCTTAGTAATAAATCTACTAACTACTAGGTGTAGTATTATAAGTACTATACTAAGAGATATACTATAAATCGTAGTATTAAAATTATAACTACTTATCTTTTTAAGAATTATAGAATCGATATTAAAACCTTATATTAAAAGGCTAGTAAAAAGAGATAAATTAGTATTAAAAAAGCTATGAATATAGTTTATTAAAACTCTTAAAAAAGGTATAAGATTATATATATAATCTATTCTAACTTTAATAATAAGTACTTAGCTATTAATTCTAATACTTTAAAGGTTTTATTTATAAATCTTATTACCTTTTATAACTTTCTTATATACTTTACTAAATATAAAGCCTTTTATACTCTTATTTAATATCTTAATAACCTTAAAAGTAATATTTTACTTAAAGTATACTCTAAAACATATAACTAGGTTAAGTAATAATATTAAGATAGTTTTACTAAAATAAAGTATTATTTATTAAGATTTTAGTCTAAAATATATATATCTAATAATAAGTAGAAGTTAGATAATAGTCTTTTTATTCTAAGATATATAGTTTATAAAGTTAATAAGTTTAATAACCTAGTAAAAGTAGTACTTAGTATAAAATAAATTAAAAAGCCTTATATAAGTAAAAATATAATACTCTTTTTACTTAAAATACTCTAAGATTATAGTATATAAAAACACTCTTAAAAATCCTAAATAAATACTTATTACTTTTAATAAATATATTTAATAAAATTAGCTACTTTTCTATAAATAATATATCTAATAATAACGTTATACTTTACTAAGTTACTTTAATACTAAGTAAAAGTAATATAAGAAGCTAGGCTAAGTACTACTAAATTTAATCTATATACTATATACTCTATCTTACTACTAGAGATATAGCCTCTAAAAAGTATATAGATTTTAAGCTTAAGATAAACTAATTAGAAGACACTTACTTCTAGAACCCTTTATAAGAGTTTAAAGTTTATAATACTCTTAAATACCTCTTTAACTTTATAAAAAAGATATATATAAGTATAGTATTATATAATAGACTTAAATAGTTAACTAGAAGCTTTACTATACTCTAAGCTAATAAAATATACTAGATATTCTAATATAGAAGTATTTAAAGAGTAATTACTTTAAAGCTTAAGATTAAATACTTTTAAGATATATATAAGTTTAATCTTAATAATATAATTACTACTTATAATTAGTCTAAACTCGGTTTAGTAAGTATAGTACTACTTTTACTTTTTAATCTCTTACTAATTTAATTAAATAAGACTCTTTTTTAACTCCTTTAAACACTCTTTATTAGTACTTAAGAGTATATTTAAAACTTTTAATAAAATAATCTTAATAATAGACTTTATTCTCTCTCTTTTTAAGAAGGCTTAAAAAAAGTATATTAATAATCTAGTATAGCGATTATAGAAGCTATATTAAGAGTATAAGATAAGTAAAGTAAAGTTAAAGTAGATACTTAATTCCTAGAACTATAAGAGAGAGTATAAGGCTTTAAATACTATACTCCTTACTTAAAAGGTAGAGATTATTAAGTAATCCTTTATCTAACCTATCTTTATTATATAATATACTTTTTAAATAACCTTTTCTAATTAAGAAAGTGATATTTACTATATATATAGATTTAATAACTTAAACTCTTTCTTTTCTTTTTATAACTTTCTTAAAACTCTCTTACTACTACTAAACTATTATAGTATATACTATCTAATAAAAGACTATAATATAAAGCTTATATTTACCTTTTCTAAGCTCTTATATTAACTAAAAGAGCCTCTCTCTTAGATCTCTTATCTTTTAAATAGTAAAACTCTTATAAATAACAGCTCTATACTTGTTTATAAGTATTATAAAGCTAAAGTTGCTAATAAAAGCGAGTATTATAAAGATAAGGTTAATAAGAAAGATATTAAATATATAATTAATAGATTAGAACTTAGGTATTATATACTTATAAGTTCTTTTAAGTATATTAATCTTTATACTATACTTTAGCTAACTATATAAGAATATTAAATATTAAATCCCTTATATATTTCCTCTTCTAGTCTAGTTACGCTCTAGAGTAGTATACTTAGTAGATTTTATACTATTAACGTCTTTAAGAATAAGCTAGAGAAGTTAGTAGTTATAAGCTCTAATTAATATTAAGCTTTTAAAGACGATCTTAAACCTAAAAAACTTCTTAAGAAGCTTTTAGCTATTAATACTAGGCTCTTATATAAACTTCCTAGTAATAACGTTAAGTATCTAACTATTAGTAGTAAAGGCTTACTTACTACGCCTTCTATTAAGAAAGGTTGTTCTAATATTTCGAATTTCTAAGAAGCTTCTTATAAAGGCTACGTTACTTCTATAATAGCTAGTAAATTAACTAGTTACTACTATAATATAGAATCTAAAAAAGTTATATACTATTTTAATTATACTATTAGATACTTTTATAAAGTATTACTAAGTATCTATCTCTCTTTTATAATTACTTTAACTAAAAATCTTAAGAAATATTAGACTAATATTAGTAATAAAGTTTATATAGAGCTTTATTTAGTTAGTTCTCTACTTCTTATTTTATTTCTTTAGCTAATTTTATAGATTTAGAAGTAGAAGAAGTTATATAGTGCGATTTATATAAGACTTAAATAAGGTTTTAAAAGCTCTTAGTTATTCTTAGTTCTAAACTATATCTATTACTATAAGAAGTCTAATAGTTTTTAAGGTTCTACTTCTAATAATAAACTAGATAGTAATACTCTTAAAGTTTTAAAACGTAGTAACTATGTTTCTAAGAGTACTCCTTTTATAGCTTCTATTTTAAATAGTACTCTACTTATAAGAGCTAATACTTATAGTTAAACTAAGAGCTAGAACACTTCTTATAAGGGTTCTACTATTTATAGTAAAGATAATACCTCTCTTTCTAAGTAGCGAAAGTCTATCTAAAAGCCTTTAAAAGTTCTTTTAAAGAGTTATTCTAAAAAATCTATTCTAAAGTCTATTCTAAAAAAGACTATTTTAAAGAAAACTACTCTTATAAAGTTAGTTTCTAAGAAGTCGTCTTCTAAGAAGCTTACTAATAACTATTTTAAGCGTTTTTTAAAGAGCTATAAGTATAAGAAAGATATTTCTAAGAGTAAGGAGTCTAAAGATAATAATAGTAATAATAAGTCTAATAGTATTAATCTTAGTAATACTCTTAATAAAATAGATATAATGCTTACTACTCTTAGTAAAACTATTTCTAAGTATTAGAAGAAGTATTATTAGTTAGTTAGTATACTTTATATTTATATAGTAGTAGTTAGTTCTTTTAAAACTTTATATTTATATTTAGTAGTACTCTTTAGAAGAGTCTTATAATACTTAATTACTAAGTATATAATAATTAAATAAATAAATAAAATCTAAAATAAGCTTATAATACTCTTTAAATAATTATAATATAAAAAAGAGTAAAACTTCTTAAAAATATATAAGTAAAATAATAAAGTAAAGTATAATAATATATAAAAATAATAGAAAGTGTTATTTACTATTCTAGAAGAGTGTCTTTAACTTAAAAATATAGTTTTAACTTAAAATTTAGTATACTTTTACCTCTTAAAAGAGTGTTTTACTAAGTAAATAAGTATCTTAGAAATTAAGTAAAGCTTTAAAATATTTAAATTTTTATTTAAATAAGTTTTTTATAAGTTTATCTACTAATATATTATTTATTAGTAAATAAGTAACTTAGAAAGAACCCTTCTAATACTCTTAATAAAGCTATATATTTTAAATATCTATATATTAAAGCTTTATAAATATTCTCTTATTTTCTTTAGTAATTAATTAGATAGTTTATTAATTATTATAGAATATATTCTATATCTTACTTAAAT
This sequence comes from Hymenoscyphus infarciens, assembly GCA_001414345.1. Taxonomy (NCBI): domain Eukaryota; kingdom Fungi; phylum Ascomycota; class Leotiomycetes; order Helotiales; family Helotiaceae; genus Hymenoscyphus; species Hymenoscyphus infarciens. Next base: position 22,213 of record LLCB01000391.1, read on the forward strand.
TAAGCTATAGTTCTTTAAAAAGATACTTTAATACTATTATTTCTATACTTAGCTACTTTACTTTTAAGAGCTTAGCTTCTATTATTAATATTATAATTATATCTTATTATAAGGCTCTCTAAGCTATAAGTCTACTAAATAATAATATTATATATCTATTAGAAGATCTTTAAGTTTCTAGATTATTAGTATATAATATATTTAAGGTAAGTACTAGTTATATACCTCTAAGCTCTTCTCTATATATAATTCCTAAAAACCTTATCTTAAATAAGTATTAAATATACTAATCTATTATAGCTATATATTTATTATTTAAGTTAGTTAGAAAGTATAAAAGCTAGGAAGTAGTAAATATAACATCTTGTTATATTATAATTACTATATAAAGTACTAAACCTACCTTCTTTTAATAGAACTTTATAAACGTAGGTTTTACTATTCTTTAATTCTTTTTTAGTTTATATATTAGAAGTAGTATACTTAAATAATCTCTATTAATAAGCTTAAATCGTTTAGTAATTTATTTAATATATATATTATAAAAGAGCTATATCTTTTTCTATACTCTATCTCTATAGACTTTTATTTTAAGATACTATTCTATATTACTAAGTAAGTATAGTTTATATAAAAACTTTAGTTTATTTATTATAACTCTTACTAGAGATATATTATCTTAATAGTATATTATCTATATATTATTTATATAAAAGATTATAAAAACCTTCTTTAGAAGATCTATATAAATATAAAGCTCTTCTAAATAAGGTATTAAGCTATATTCTTAAAGAGTAGTTATAAAGTGTTTAAACTATAGAGCTAGGGAATCTCTTAACTTATAAAGTACTCTATCTAATTTAATATATAGTCTCTCTTATTAATATCTATCTAGAAGTTAGTAAGCTACTAAAGAAGCTCTTATATCCCTTTCTATATTAATAAACGTATTTATAATATTATATTACTTAATCTCTAAGTTAAATCTAGTAGCTATTACTATAACTATTTAGAATAATCTTACTATAAGCGTAGTAGTATATGTTAAAAGAATAGTATCTTCTTATTAGAGATTATCTCTAACTATAAGCTAAGCTTAGTATTAAATTAGATAGTTTATAGAGTTATATTTATATATAAATACCTACTTTAGAGGTAATAGTTTCGTTTTAGTATTCTATCTTTTAATTATATACTAGTATTTCCTTTTCTCTAGATTCTTAATTTTAAGCTTTAAATTATCTTTAAAGTACTTACTAAGTAGATAGTTTATAAGTTCTCTCTATAATTTTAACTCTTTTAGTAGTTTTAACTAATAAAGGTATAAGTATCTAAGCTTTAAAGACGTTTCTTCTTTTATTATTACTACTATAATAATATAGTAAATATCTTATAAGTCCTCTTTATTTAATACTATACTTTTTAATAAAGGCTAAAAGGTACTAAAGAAATAATTTAAATATTTTAGAATAGCTTATTAGAGCTCTATCTTAATTAATATAGCTAGTAAAGTAGAGATTATTATATTTCTAGTATCCTCTTCTCTAGATTAACCTCTCTTACTCTTTCTTAATATAAGTAAATATACTTTCTTTATATACTCTTACTTTATTTTAGGCTTTTTTAGGTTTTTGCTTTCTATATTTATTATTCTCTACTCTTTAGTTAACTTTATATTAGAAGTTTCTAGAACTAGTATATTAAGAGTTCTTTCTTATATACTACTTTATTATTAAAAGAGCTTACTCTCTCTATTTTATTAAGAGATTCTTTTTAATATTCTATTACTTGTTTTAATTAGTAGACTACTTAGGCCTTTTATACTTTTAGTATTATTTTATAGTTAGAAGAATCTTATAAACGCTTATTAAAAGAGTTCTATAGTTTATTAAAAGATTCTTATATTTTATCTATTTTAAGAGCTTATAACCTATTCTAGTATACTTTTAGGTTTAAGTATTACTCTAGATAATAGAAGTCTAAACCTAGAAGAGATTATATCTCTCTTTTCTAGTCTTACTCTTAAGTTCTAGCTAATTAAAGCTTTACTTAGTATATTAGTAGCTTTAGGTATAATATCTCTTACTAGTTTAGCTTCTAGTTTTAGTTTTCCTACGCTCTTTATTTTATATATACTAATACTTTTAAGTAAGGCTTTAATATCTTATTACTCTTACTTAACTATATACTATACTACTATATAAGTAATTATAATAGGTTATTATTCTACCTTTTTATATTCTAGTATATAAAAGATTTCTTTATTAAATATAATATTTTAAGTTATAATAACTTAATTAAGCTATAGAACTTAAATATAATAGATATTTAATAAGATATATCTAACTAAATAACTTATATAAGTACTAGAATTAACTTTAAAAGCTCTCTTTTTAACTTCTTATTCTCTCTTCTTTTTTAGTAGATAAGCTCTAGACTTATAGACGTAGATTCTATTCTAATCTAGTCTAAGGTTTTTTATTACTAAGTTTCTAAACTTTAGATTATACTAGTAGAAATAATTATTAAACTATAATAAGAGTATCTTATTTAGTATCTTAAACTTATTTCTTTAGTTAAGACTTATATTATAGAGTTAGATTCTAGCTATAGTTAACTTAGTTTAGAAGTATTATAATAAGTTAGTAGTAGATAATATTTTAATTAAGTATATAATTACTTCTTATTCTACTCTCTCTACCTCTCTGTTTAGCTTATAAGTATAAGTTAGTATAAGCTTTAAGTCTATTCTAATTTCTATAGCTTATAAAGTATATTCTAAGGCTCTATGTTATAGAATTATTAATTTATTATTATTATACTTAAGCTTATAAATTAAAAGACTATATTACTATCTAATCTATCTTTTAAAGTTCTTAAGCTTTTTAAATACTATTTTTCTTCTCTTATTTATTATTATAAATCTAAAGAGCTTCTTACTATACTCCTCTTTTATTAAAAGGAGCTATTTAGCTCTATTATATCTAGTTAAGAAGTTAAATAGATCTTATAAGTACTACTAGAATAGTTATATACTTTTATTCTTAGAGATATATCTTAAAACTATATTCTAAGTATAAGTAATAGTATAATATAAGTACTTTACTTATTTAATACTTATAATTTTTACGTGCTTTACTAACTAGACTAGAGCTTTAAGAGCTTTCTATTCTAGATATCTTAATCTTCTATACTAAATTTCTATTAAATTACTTCTTAGTCTAGTATAGTCTCTTATCTTCTTATAAAAGCGTTTATTAATCTTTTTAGAAAGTATTAAATATATTAAAGTAAATATAGCTTAGAGGTTTTAAAGCTTAGTATAGTTATTAATAGAGTTATATTTAAATAAGACTAAGTTTATTATATAAATTAAAGATTTAATAACTATACTATTCTCTATAGGTCTAAAGCGTAGTAAATAGTTATATCTATTATACTATACTCTAAATTCTCTAATATATACTTTTAAGATAATATTAGAATAAAAACCCTTAATAATAGTAATATTAGTAAGTATTAAATCTATAGAGTTACTTCCTCTCTTACTTCTAAGAACATTCTTTATAACTCTTATTTCTATTCTACTAATTAGAATACTAGTTATTCTTAATTCTACTATATTATTAGAATACTTAAAGGTTCTTAGAATAAGTATATCCTTACTATTAATAAGATAAACTACTCTATAATTATTAAAGAGTATTAAATCTATAAGAGAATATCTAGTATATTTAACTAAGAAAGTATAAATTCCTTATTTTAAAGCTTAGTTTATTCTTTCTAGATTAGTTAAAAGCTCTAAAGATAAGATTATAATACTTATATTCTTAATAAGGTATTTTAATAACCTCTAAGTACTACTAGTAGAGCTTATAGATCTCTTTCTAAACTTAGATTATATTATAAGGAACTTTTTAATTAGTTTCTTTTAGAGGTCTATCTAGAAAGAAGCTTCTAAGTACTATATAATCTCTTTTAACTTCTTATTATCTAAGAGATTATTAAGAGTAGAATTACACTTTCTAATAAGTATAAATTCTAAGGTTTAGTAGTTAATAGGTTTCTAAAAGTGTTCTTAACTAGTCTTATATAGACATTTCTTATTATTAGAACCTCTATTTTAAGCTCTATTCCTAGAATTAGATAAGTTATTACTTCTATTTCTAAGAATAGAGAACATTCTACTAGCCTTTTTACTAGTTTTTAATATAAAGTATTTATATAAGATTCTTAAAAACATTTTAGTAAGATTATTAAGTAATATAACTCCTTTCTTAAGCTTTATATTATTAATTAATTATATCTTTTAACTTATTACTTAGATAGGAGTAATTTAGTAAACTATATCTAAGAAGTTCTTTATTATAAGTAGACTCTTAATCTCTAAGAGTTAAAAATTTTTCACTTAATTATAATAGTGTTTTTAGTTAAAAAACTAGTAATTAGAGTTTATAGACTCTAATTTAGTTTAAGTAAGCGTATTCTAGTATTTTATATATACTATATCTTCTACGCTTTCTAATATTAGTACTAGGTTACTTTTAAGCTTTTAAATTAGGTCCTAGAGAGCGAATTTCCTAGTATATCTAAGTAAGGATTAGGCTTCTAAGAATATAAACTCGTCTATAGTACTCTCTACTTAGGAGCTAACTTTATATATCTTACCTTATATAGTATAAAACTTATTAATTTTAAAAGTATATCTTTTAATATTATCTCTAAAGTCTTCTTTAATATTATTAGCTAATACTAAAAGAAGTAGTTCTAATAGATCTCTTCCTATATATTAAGCTACTAAGAGTATATCCTAGGCTTTATTTACTATAAGCTAGGCTTCTTTAAGTCTAATATTCTTATTAAATATAGCCTATTTAATCGTAGAATAGAGTCTTTTAAGCTTGTTAGCATTCTTAATATTAGAGCTATTTAGATTAAAGTATTCCTAGACTCTTTCTTAGTAAGTAATATAAAAGAAGCAGTTATACTATATAAGCTATAAGTTTTAGTTAGTAAAGAGGACTTTTTTAGTTAAGAGTAAGCTTACTATTATAAAAGCAGTACTCTTAAAGAGAAGATAAAGATAGATAAAAAGAAGATAAAGCTAATATAACTAGCGTAGTAGAAGTAGTATTCTATCTACTAACTAAGCTTATAACTATAACAATTATAGAAGCTATATTAAGAGTATAAGATAAGTAAAGTAAAGTTAAAGTAGATACTTAATTCCTAGAACTATAAGAGAGAGTATAAGGCTTTAAATACTATGCTTCTTACTTAAAAGGTAGAGATTATTAGGTAATCCTTTGTATAACCTACCTTTGTCTCGTAATATCTAGCTATATTATTCTTACTTTAAAAAGGTAAATAATATTCTCTTTTCTTTCTCTTTTTCTTTCTCTTTTACTTTACTAATAATATCTTAAAATAAGAAAAGATCTCTAAATACTATAATTAAACTAGAAGATTACTAGTATATACTACTATAGTAGTACTCTACCTAGCTTATAAGTAAGAGTACTTAGAAAAGGCCTAAGAACCTAGCTAAATAACCTCTACTTAGGCTATAATAGAAAAACTATAGAATAATAATTATTACTCTAAGGTAGTATCTAGCTATATAAATAATACTAATATTAATCTTTAGATTATATTATTTAGCCTACTTTATTACTCTCTAATATCTATCTAAGTATCTAATTTATTTACCTAGTTTTTATCTTAAAAGAAGAGTAAGAAGTAAGCTTTAACCTTTGTTTTAACTTTATCTCTTTTTACTTTAATCTTTTAATTTTACCTCTTTTTAACTAATATACTTTAACCTAGGCTTCTCTCTCTTATAAGTAATAAGTATATTTAATATTATACTCTTTTATCTTAAGATATAAGTAAAAGTATAATTAAATAGTAGCTCTAATCTACTTAAAAGAAGGCTTATTCTAATCTTTATAAGATAGTAATAAATATACTTTCTATCTTATATTTAAGTGTCTTAGTAGAACACCTCTAGTTTTTAGCTAAATTAGTAGTTATAGATTAATATAATTATCTTAAGATATATAGGATAAAGATACTTAAATATTTAAAGTTTTAGTATAAGATTATATTCTTTAATCTTATTAGCTAATTCTAAAGTAAGAAGAAGGTGTTTAATATATAAGAAGTACTTTAAGATAGCTTAAATAAAAGTACTTTTACTTATAAGATAAATAGTAGGTCTAGTTTTAGTTTAAGTTTTAAGAGGTCTATAAACTAAACTTATTTTTATTATTTTTTCTAGTAGTATATATTTATTCTTATATTTTAAGTACTTAAATAGTTATTTTGCTTTATCTAAAGAATTTTATAGTATACTATTAATTTATTATTAAATAAAGAGTTATAAGAAGGCTTAGTTATTAAGGTATTATTACTAAACTAATTATTTTAAAAAATATTATATCTAGTAAATTAGTTATTCTTAATAACTACGTCTTCTAAAAAGAAGCTCTAAATACTAAAAATTTAATTAAATACTAATTAGTTACTATTAAACTTCTTATTAAATTTAAAGTATTATAATTAATTATATACTATAATCTTTATATAAAATATTAAGTAAGGTATACTAAGACCTAGGTCTTAGTATAGTATATAGATAATATATATCTTAAATATCTATTAATTTATATACTAAAAAGCGACTTTTAGCTACGTATTTAATTAAACTACTAGCTTTTTATAAAATCGCCTAATATACTTAGTTTAGGCTATAATAAATAACTTCTACTAATTATTTTATTAATATCTATTATTATTATTATATAGTTTCAAAGTAATAAAAGAGTATATAAAAAAGTATAAATAGCCTTATTTTAAGAAAAAGTAGGTTTTAGTACTTATAAGTTATTAAAAGATATACTGTATAATATCACGATATTACGATAGTATTATAGTGTATTTAGATATATACTACTAAGATATTATAATAATATATTAATCTAAAATACTATAGTATTTTATCACGATAATACTATCGACTACACTGAATACGGCTACGTTTTATCGAGGGCCCTTCGGATTTAAGGCAGCAGCTTGGGGACGATCTCGTAGCTTTTGAGTAACAAGAAAAATAGTCGCGTGACAACCCCACTCATTATTCTCTACAGTCCTTCCTATCATACTCTTGTAGCGTCTCAACTAGGTTACTATAACTGTCGACAGAAAATCTCACTTCCCCGAGAACAGCGGCCAGTGGCCAGACCTAGAGATTTCGTATTAGATGAACGAACACTTTAATATTAGGATTCGAGTTACGATATTCAGATAAGTGTCTATCGCTGCTAAGAAGCCAAATAACAAAAGGTTTCGCTTAACTCGGATCAAAAAGAAGACAACTGCCCAAATCAGCTGTCGTAACCTTGGTAAGACCAGAAAGCTTCTTATCTAAATTCTTCAAAACCTCCCCCCTCAGACCAGAAAACGTTTCCTCATCCTAGACATACAAGACGTATTTGAAAACAAGTGTTGGCCACTCATCAAGACTCAAAAGCCTATTAGCAACATCTCTGCCATTCTTGTACAAACACCTAGAGATTATATCAACTATCATCTTCCTAACCTAGTGAACGAGAAACATATAGAGAAGGCTAATCTTGAGAGCTCTTCGACGACGATCTACCCCCGCACCGTCATGAGTTGAGGAAACAGGCACCAAAACAGAGCGTAATCTCCTTTGAAGCTGTGTGATGCTTCTATCAGGTATTTGATTCTTAGTATCTCTTTGAAAAGTCGCCACCTAAATTTAGCATAGTAATCGCAATCCCTCGAAGATTCTGTCCTCGAAATATATTAATTTTGAAGAGACAGCACCCGTGGCTCTAGGACATAGCTCAAGGGTTCTATTCACGTTCCGCGACGTAAGCCAGATAGCGGAATGAACAGCCACAATGACAACCCAGGACACAGGTCTAGAGTTTAGCTAGTTTTGTATACCCTAGGTGGTAGCACCAGGATGCAGCGCTAGCGAAAAGTATATATACAACCAATAGCAATTTAAACCAGTGATGCCTATCGAGGAGCCCTGAAAGAAGCCCGGTGGCCCGGAAAAAGAAAATAACACTCCTGCATTCATTACCAACCAGGAAGTAAACAAGATGGCAGATATTGAGATTTGGACCGATGGTTTTCTTAATGAACGCCACCGGGCCATTGGGAATAGGAATGTCCAGTACAAATGTACAAAGGTACAAAGCGCACGCAAGAGAGTCAATTTATAGCCTGAATATCGCTTACCAAATTAGGCATAAAATGAAAAACCCAAGAGATTGTCTATCCATGTCTATCCACCAAATTAGAAGACAGTATCAACCGATAGGCACTAAGAGAAAGAACCATAGTTCAAAATATATAACAGAAAAATCCGCACACGATTTGTTTTCTAGAAGAAACCGAATGAAGTCTTACCTACAGAGTAGACGACGGTATAAACTAAACAATACATCCCCTAATCGCCATAAAACAGCGGAAGCGAGACAACTACGAGAAAGAAAAGAAATAATATGTAACAAGCACCTAGTTCTACATGAGTCAGCAGCGCCAAATCATATATACAGTAGAGCCAATCGGAATTGCTTAAATGACGAACCTTTCCCAACGTAAAGAACAAAACGACGAATAGTAAAGAAAAGAATATTAAAGAAATAAAGGTCGAGTATGTGTTTAGAGAAAAGATGGTTTCAAATAAACGATTAATTATCGAGTAAGCTGCAAATAATCTCGTATACTAAGCCTAATATTTAGAGGCTAAAACCAGCGCTGCGAGTAAGCTAGATAAATGTCGAGTAAGCTGCAAACTAGTATGAAAGCTATAAACCAAGTAAGCTATAAATCATTAAGTCAGCTAGCTATAAATTTCCGAGTAGGCTTCACACTACCGAGTAAGCTATATATTATATTTAAAGTCCAAAACAAGAGTTATAACAGATAAACGTATAGTAAGCTACAAATGTGTAAGTAACCCAACCCCTAAAATTAAGGGCCAAAACAAGTAAGTAGCCGGGGCCGAAAAATTTCGAGACACGAATGAGTGTGAAACAATGAGATAGGACAGTTCATAGCGGGAGTAGAAGAGAGATATACCAATCTGTATTCCCAAAATCAGAGTCTTTTAAGGTAAGATAGTAGGGCAAAGACAGTATAGATAACTAAGTAACAACAACACCGAAAAAAGAAGCAGGCATTAGATGAGAGAAGGAAAAAAGGAACTGGTATCATTGAATAAACCACACCCATCAATATAAACGTTGCTCAAAAAAAAAAAAAAAACAAGGATCCAAAACCAAACAAATCGATCCACAGCTCCCTGTACGTACCCCAATTTTGGGTACCCCGAACGCCTTGCCCTCTCCTCCCCTATTCACGAAAGAACCACCCATGAATGGACTAAATTACAGTTAAACACCCCTCAAAGACCCTTAGGCCGTCCTCCTTCAACGATGACTTGTTCATCAATTCTCTTCGCCAACTCCTCTTCGTTGCCGTGTTCTATACGTTTATAAGTCGTTATCTTGGCTTCATTCATGTCGATCTCGAACATGCGTATCCTGCGATGATACCCTCCATATCCGCCGTAGCCTCCAAATCCGGCGCCGCCGCCGTAGCACATCCAGAGGGCGGGGTTACCGGATTCGTTGGGGGAGAGGGAGCAGTATTCGTTTGCGTGGTCACTTTGTGATGTTAGTTTATATTTGATGGGGATGGGGAAAAGAGACAAGGAGTAAGGGAAGAAGATGAAGGATACTTACTGGCCACAACTAACCATCACCACACCCTTTTCTACAAGGGCATCCCGGAAACCAGAGTTAAACCCCGGAGCCGTAACGCGTTCTCTCCACTGCCCAACACGTTGTAGTTCTGTATCAGCGTATTCTGGGAGTGGGATGTGGATGAATGCTAGATCCATATGGATATGTGTGTACCCCTCATGCGCTTTCTTCAATCCATCCGCTGTTTTCTTGAACCAATCGATTTGGTTCTTCTTCAACCAGTCGTAACCCTTGAATGTGTGTTCATCGGGGGAATATGCATGGGTGTCTAGGAGGTAGAGTGTCAAAGCCGAGTGCTTTGAATTTCCTTGTGCAAGAACTTCCACGTAGTAGTTTCCTATACCTTCGATATCTTCAGGACCGGCCATGGAGAGGGAATATGGAAGGGATTCGACTAAAGCCATTTGTTGTGCTCGTGGTAGAGATCCCTCATCATCGTGATTTCCAAAGATGGATGCGTAGGGAATCTTGCGCTTGACAAGTAATTCGGCATACTTGAAAATAGCACTCTGTGCGTCAGGAGCCGTCTCTCCATTAACCTGGTCCCCACTCAAGATAACCAAATCCGGTTTCTCCTCATCCAACAATCTCGCAATGAACTGTAACGTCCTTGTATCCGCCTCGCATTTCCCACCTTCGAATCCCGCAGGCTCAGGGTCTCTGCAATGACCAGTCCCAGTACTAAAATGTATATCCGCCAACTGCATAATCTTGAACTTCCCATCCCCTCGTATGCGGGGAATCAGTTTCGCAGGCGCGGGCGGTTTCCCCCTCCTAACGCTCAATCGCGCCTCATGTATTTCCCCCGCGACATCCAACAGCAGAGGTCTATCCACCGTCTCCCACCCCGGTCTTGGATCAACAGCATCCGCCCCAAACAGCACATCCACAGCCGTAATCGCCTTGGAAGAATCACTCGCGGACTTCTTACTCGATCTTTTCAACCAAAGCCCTCCAGGTCTAGCCTCCCACCTCGCATTCTCCTCGCCCTTCTCCCCATTTGTAGGATCTAAACGGCCAACCTTGAGATCAACAATGACTTTATCATCTCCCGAAAGCTCCTCTTCCTTTCTACGTTTCACATGGACGTATGCGCTCGAGACCCATCCACTGCCAAGGTATAAATCCTTCTCTATCCGATGCCAGATTTCTTCATCGAGTTTGCAGCTTGTGAAGAGGTTGACGGTGGAGCATTTCGTGACGGTGATGTCTGTTATTACGAGACCGGGGTGGTGCGCGGGCATGACATTGTGGATTGCGGAGGGGAGGACTCGAAATCGGTTGTCGAGGAAGAAGACCACTATCACGGAGAGGATAGCCAGTGCGCCGAGTTGGCATGCTGTGCGGACCTAAAGAATTTAGCAGAATACCCTGCGGTCGTAGCAAAGAGGTGGGTATATATACAATTCTTCTCGTCATGGCGATCCTGGGAGCTCTATGAGGCTATCGTGGAGCTTGAAGCGGTTTGGTTTCTGCTGGCACTCCTGGTCCATGTATGCGGAAGCAGGAGAAACTTTCAGGCGGGCATCTCTCAAGGTGATATCAGAGAATATTAGAAGGTCGTTAAAGGTCGTAGAGTTTGGTAGGATTGTACACAACAAAGAGTTGGTGAAGAAGAGGACGAAGGCGAAAGGGGGTGCCCGGCCAAAATCCATCACGGCCCAGTCGTTCCCCAGATTTTCAAGGTTCATACAGCCTCACTTTGCCGCAACATCCTTGTAAAGGATCGTATTTCGTGACTACAAGTATGCCCCCTTTGAGCTGTCTCCATATGTTCAAATCATTGATAAGCTAGGATAAAATCAAAAAAGTTGCAGCAGAATTCGAAGCATCGTTACGCGATTTCCCCCCGGGGTATAAGTAAGATCTATCTAACCCTACAATAAAATACATATCCGCCCTGACAAGCAGATTCAGATTTAGATCCAATCATATATAAGGCCCGCCAGGGGGTGCAGGAATTCGTGACTGGCGAATAGTTAACTAACTCTCCACTATTCCTTCTATTATTTATCTAAAACTCGATAAATCGATTCTATTATTCTAAAAGGCTTAATTAATTAAGATTTTAATATAATTATTATTCTAAAGAAGTTAGAGCAATTGTAGAAGTGTAAGTACTTCGAGAATACAGTCACGAATTCCTGCACCCCCTGGTGGGCCCCTAATTTTACAACTTAGTAGTTTCCGCACCTGCTGGGACCTTATTTGACCATACTTCAGAGTCTGTCGATTATTCCGTAACAGGACGAGAGAGAGGTTGCTCACTACCCTCAATCGGCTCACTAATAATTTCCTCATCGCCAGCAGAAGACTCGCTCGATTCCTCAAGGATCGTTTCAACCGGAGAGTCGATATTCAGACGTCTTTCTGAAAAAGGCCTTTGTGGGACCATCTTTCGCCATTGACCAACAAATCCTCCACCTTGAACTCGGCCACCAACTTTAGGTCGGCAAACCATTTCCCAGCCATCTTCTGAATTCCCAGAAGACTCAGACAACGACTCAACTTCAGCTTCAGCTTCGACCTCATCTCCGATCTCTCTTGCAGTAACTTTTTGCAACTCCTTCTCAGCAACAGCTTGCAAATAAGCTCGTGGCCTAATGGGTCGAACATCCCATTCTCGTCCACCAACACCCGTCGCATCACCCAATTCAATAACAGTGTCCAAAAAGACTGGGATACCAATCTTCTTGCTGTGAAGAACACATGTGTTGATTTGGGTAATTTGAGGTGCAAAGATGAGTAATGATCCATTGGGTTTCAACGCGCTGGATACAATATCTATGTAATTATGAGCACCCGGGAGATCAAGAATCGCATGATCGAGAAACGGAACGCCACCATTCTCTGAGAATCTTTTGTTGATAAAACCCTCGATTGTGCCGACGTGGAAATCTATATTGGGGAGATACATCCCCTTTCGAAAATTCTTGATCATGTTGTGGGCATGAGCGGAGTAGGCTGGTGAACGATCGAGGGTGTGGACAATCGCTCGTCGAATATCCTTCACACTATCAATCTTCCCATTTGGATTCGCAGCGTGTATAGCCCGGGCGAGGTTGAGGGTAAAAGCACCATGTCCGGTCCCAGCTTCAAATATTTCCAGTTTTTCTCCACCATTTGGGTTGCCGGAATTATAAATATCCGGTACCGTCGGATGAAGATCTAATAATGCCAAAGTAGCAACCGCATCCGCAGAATATATCTGCCAAAAACACTCGTTAGCCTCGTCGCAATAGTCATCCAGTCTATCGAAAACCCACAGGAGTAACCAGTCTCTCAGATAAATCCGTATACTCCGCAAGAGACGGTTCTTGCAATCGATATTCATTCCCTCTCCTCGACCTCACTGTCTCCCGTATCCCTCGACCGATAATCCAGTCATGACTGAGTTTGTCCCTCGAGCTGCTGAGTTTTATGGAGCCGCCCTTGGTGAGGGGTTGGGAGAGAATGGAGTCTGCTTTTGTGTTTCTTGTACCGATCCGTTTTAGTAGTACGATGTCGTTTTCTGGGGGAGAGAATTTTGGTTAGTTTGGGAGGTAAAATATGATGGGGGAATTGTCTCGAGGCGGACCTTCAATTATGCCATTGGAAAATGCTCGTCTGTCGGACAATGTTGCAAGCGGGGATATTGATATGGGACGCCTAGACAGTAACGACCTCGTCAGTAGTGGTATTGTCATGGTAAGAAGGGGGATTTGAGGTGTGAATAGCTTCAATTGCGATTACGCCCGGAAGCCAAAATATAATATTTCGAGAACATTAGGGGTGGTGCTGACGCGCAGCGGGATCCTTCCGCTGAAATCCGGGGTACCCGTGTAGGTACCCGAGGTCATCGTCTCACAAGCTCGGGAGGATCACCACGTTTCAACAACACCAAACAACACAATATGCCTACCACCACGGAAGGAACTCATCGCGTTGGTGATCATGAGCTATACTGCAAGAGCTGGATTGTACGTCAATTCTCTTCTCAACATATCTTCTCAGCATCTCCACCCCTCCATCAGTTACCAAATCCTTTGGGACCATTCAAAGTGATTGTTCTAAACACCTGGGTCAATAATTCAAATTGTCCCAATTGTTTAGAATAATTACTTTTGAATTACCCCCAAAACCTTGAACAACGAGTACGTACCCCGTAGGTAGGTACGAACCTGAAGTATCTCCTCATTGTACCACAGCAGTTCATGCTAACCCCCTCCAGCCAGACACCCCTCCCATCGCAAAACTAATCTTCATCCACGGCTTCAACGATCATGTCAATCGTTACTACTCTCTCTTTCCAACCCTCGCCTCCCGCGGCATCGCAACCCACGCCTTTGACCAAAGAGGCTGGGGCAAATCCGTCGCCCACCCTTCTCAAAAAGGCCTCACCGGTCCAACCCCCCTCGTCATATCCGACATCGTATCCTTCATAAAATCGCACCTCCCCTCCGAAATCCCCGTTTTCGTAATGGGTCACAGTATGGGTGGAGGAGAAGCCCTCATACTTGCATCTGATCCGAAGTATGAGGATTTAATGCCGAGTATACGGGGGTGGATTCTAGAGAGTCCGTTTATCGCGTTTCCGGAGGGTCATGAACCTAGTGCTGTTACTGTATTTCTTGGGCGGCTGGCGGGGAGGGTGATGCCGAAGATGAAGAGACTCGCCCCTCTTCCACCGGAGAACCTCACTCGCGACCCAGAAGTCATTACGTCCCTAAAATCTGATCCTCTTCTGCACGATACCGGGACTCTCGAAGGATTATCAGGAATGCTCGATCGCACGGCGGCGTTGAACCAAGGGAAGACGAAGTTGAATAAGGGCGTGAGGAGTATTTGGTTAGGTCATGGGACAAAGGATATGGGTACCAGCTATCCCGCGAGTAAGAAGTGGATCGAGGAGCAGGACATTGGGGATAAGGAGTTTAAGAGTTATGAGGGGTGGTTTCATCAGTTGCACGCTGACCTCCCTGATAATAGAGACGTCTTTGCGAAGGATGTGGGGGATTGGATTTTGGCCAGAATTGGTCCCGAGGAAGGAGGGCCGCCTGCTTCTAAGTTATGAGAGAGGATTGCACGGGGTGGTGGTGTTGGAACTTTGAAATTACGATTATGATGTATATATTACCACAGTTCTTTCTCCAGGCAACGCAATCCAGTGCAGCATGCCTGTACTCACCGTCTCTACTGGAGTAATACTGTCAGGGTACGCGATTGTACTACATCAAGGGTATATATGCTTTTGCGCTCTGCTAGATAGTAATAGAGCCGGGACTAGATGGAGGATGGTGGTGGGTGGCGGGACGAAAACTACATCATTCATCGAGGGTTTCTTTCTTATGCTCTATCCAAATAGCATTGCAGCCAGGGAGATGGAGAGGGATTTTATTTGCGTCGAGTACGTTGCTCAGGAATTTTTACAATTGTCATCACAGACGTAGCTACGTTTTTGCTCCTTGGTCTTGATGTAGGCGCATTGGCTTTCTAATCTATTCTTGTATATTGATTACCGCATTGCAACCCGCCAGCTTCTGTTTTTAAAAAACCCCATATCATACAGCGAGTTTGTATACAATATCCTGAACCACCATCCCTCATCAACGGTGCATATTCTTGTGCTCTGCTAAATAGCATTGCAACCACCACAATCGCATCTGCAAACCAAGCGTCATATTCTTGCTCTTGATTTTGACGATAGGTTTGTTGAATAAACTTGGCTCCCCATCCCCTTTGTGTTTCCGTAGTTCCTCCAACTTTTCCTTCCCCAGCAACATCTCCAAGTTATGTAACGGCACTCGTGTTTTCCCGTTCCAAACTGTCGCAAACTCCCCAGGAGCTTCGACCTTTTCTTGGTTTTTGACCGGCTTCGTCCACAGAAATACCACTTTTCTAGATGAAGAGACGCCCAGGGCAGCCTTCCAGTTGTCAAAGCCTGATAAATAGACCTGCCGTTTCTGGGAGTCAAGGTTGGCGAGGATTTCGAAAAGGCGTCTTCGGGCCATTTCGAGGACGAAATCGTGCATGTCGGGCCTGAAATGCCCGTCGAAGAAGGCTTTGGAGACTTTTGGTCTTCTTAGAATTCGCTGCGATAGCAGGCGAGCGTGTGGAATGGAACCGAAGCCGGCCTTTTTGTCGTTCATTGAAGCCAGTAAGGCTTTTGATGCGAGGGTGTATATGCTTGGGCCGATACGCTTCCCCTGCTTGTCTTCTGAAGTCAAATATTTAGGAAGGTTGCGATCTTGGCTCAAGATGGTTGAGTTTGGTTCCTCATCTCCTAACCCTTCTTCCCAAAGCCGTCGGATGGGTACTTCTGTTTGTACTTGACTCTTCAATTTTATCTTCTCCAGGAAGCTGCCTCGCGGGACGTAGACCGGGTTACCAGTTCCAGGGTGCATTGCCAACTGCATGTCTTGTAGAAAATAAGAAGGCAAAGGGGTCCTCGTAAGTTGGCAGAGTCGAACTGGGGTCGCGAGGGCGATGGCATATGGATTCAAAGCTAGCCTTCGTTGGAAGAGAGTCGGCTCGTTGCCGGGAAGTGCTTTGGGAATTTGATTCTGCTGCCTCGCTGCGAGGAACTTGGGGTCCATGAGAGGAGAAACGGGGAAGTTTGGAGCTTTCCATGCTCCTTTGACTGCGAAGGCATTGGAGGTATCGAATTCCTCTTCTGCCGTTTCGATCAGAGATATGGCAAATCCATCTAGGTCTAATTCTTCATATGGCGGCGGAGCCACGTCGTTCTTGATACGTCTCAGGAGAGGCGGTTCATCTCGAGGTTTTCCGTCGGAAAGACATCGTTGCGGTATGTATGGGTATGGCTGTCGCACAGGAGCAGCGTAGCTGGGAGGAAGAATCGGATGTGTCGATGCGAGGCACCTGGCAAGAGTGCGGCGTCTAAGGTTCGCCAGTACGGACATGGGCATACCACATGATATTCCAGTTGGACGTATAACCTAAGGACTGAGCGAGTCGGGTGCTGGTGGTTTGAGATGGTGTTGTGCTCTTGAATCCTCAAAATAAATTGAGATTCCGGCTCTCCGTTTTGCGGCCCGATCCGAGGTCTATCGGAGTTGTACCGGAGGTTGAGCTTGAGCTCTCAAGTAAGATTTACCAACAACACCACGACTGAACATCGTGAACCCTTCAATTCATCAAATATGTTTGTCAGGACGTTCCTCCGGGCGCGCACCCCTACCAGGAATGGCTTCAATACCACGACGCGATGCTTCTCTGCCTCGCAGTTTTGCGCCGAATCCAAAATGTGGACGCCAGTGCCCTACATCACAGAGACCATTGTGAGCTTCCCCAAGCTCTGAACGTCGCGCCTTCGATACTGACTTCTCAGGGTGGAGGCTATCGTACTTGTATGTCTTGAAGATGCCGCATTTCAATGACCAATTCTACGCAACGGAACAGTCCAACTAACATAAACCTCCTCAACAGCCGACATCTTCTCAAAACTCCTCCAGGTATGGCAGTAGCATCATTTCTCTACCGCCACACAGCTCAACTAACCCAATTTAGGAACGAATCATCTGTCTGAATGGAGAAGTCAACGAAACTGTCTCTGCTGCCGTCGTGGCCCAACTCCTTTTCCTTGAGTCCGACAACCCCGAGAAAGCCATAACACTCTACATCAACTCCCCTGGCGGCTCCGTCACAGCTGGCCTCGCAATCTACGATACCATGACATACATTCGTTCGCCTGTCTCAACAGTATGCGTCGGACAAGCAGCATCAATGGGATCACTGTTACTCTGCGGAGGAGAGCCAGGGAAGCGTTTCTGTCTACCACACTCGTCTATCATGGTCCATCAACCAAGTGGTGGTTACTTTGGCCAAGCCTCTGATATTGCAATCCACGCTACCGAAATCCTGAGAGTTCGAAAACAACTCAACGAGATATATACCAGACATTTGACGAAGCCACATACATTAGACGATATCGAAAAGGTCATGGAGCGAGACAAATTCATGAGTGCGGCTGAGGCATTGGAAATGGGGATTGTGGATGAAGTGTTAGATAAGAGGCAGAAGGAGAAAACGGACGAAGAGGCAACAACATAGGAATCAACATATTAAAATCTAGCCGGCTGGCTTAGGGGCTGTTCGGGGGGTCCGGTTTTCGTGTTTGCTTGTTTTGGTTGTTATCTCGATACCCCGCAGATATGTTTAGATATTTCCTCTCTTCTTCCCTGTTTCTCCCGAATATTGCCTACGCAGTTGACTTGTCTGATATCTGCAAGCTCTTTCTTTCGGTCGTCCTTGAATGCAATAGGCCCTTCTTTGGGCGAGAAGAGTAGCCGACAACATCCGGAGTGGATTGGTATTTACCATGGAATATATATGGATCCATGTTGCATATCAATATTCTGTTTCGTCGTATGCTGAGATCAAAGGTGGCGAATATTTCTCAGTGAGAAGGAGACGTTCAGCACCTTGCTGTCTGGAACTTGTTCAAATGATACCGGACTGAAATTATTTATTTTTGAAGTAGACATTATATCTTTCTTTCTATTCACTGATAAGTTTATTCAAAAGTTGCTGCATATCCCACGTTGCTCGCTTATGGTATCACAACCAGCATATATTTCATCATTCATATCCCTGTTATAGTACTTCCCCTAACCCCATATTTCCTCGCCCTTAGCTGCCTCCATCTAAAATGCAACCTCAGGTGCGTGTTAGGCGCAGAAGTCGATGATCCGAAAAGCGGGGTTTGATAACCCAAGGTCACCCACCACCTGGTTAGTCTCTTCGTTCTCATCACTACCATTGGGCTGGAATGGTGACAGTCGTACTTTGATGGTGCAATCCATACCTGACAAAGCTCAGCAGATTTTGAAGAGATAGTGAGATAACAAATTTATTGAGCATGTATAAAAAGGGAAGTGGATGGCTGGTTGATGGGATTGGGTCGATCGAGCTACGCAGATACCTCTTCCCGGCTGCATCATGACGGTTATTACACCCCATCCTGTTGATTCAAATATCCCAGTTATTGACGAAAAACACCAAGAGTCAACGACTGCGAATATCACGAAATCCGACGATGAGAGTTCCAGGAATTCAAGAACCGAAGAGGTCATCAAACCCGTGAAAGCACGGGAACGACCTGGGATCTGGGGAACCACACGTCGTTTACAACGCACAATCCAAAGATACATCTGGGATGACCCCGACAAATCACCAGAAGAAAAACGTTTCCTCCTCAAACTCGATTTCTTCCTCCTGACATACGGATGTCTAGGCTACTTTTGCAAGAACCTCGATCAAGCGAATGTCAACAATGCCTACGTCTCTGGAATGAAAGAGAGCCTTCAGATGAATGGTAGCCAGTTGACATATGCTTCGAATGTTTTTACCGCTGGATATGTTATTAGCGAGATTCCTTCTGTGATGCTTGTTACGAGGGTACGAGCTTCCATTCTTATTCCGACTTTTCAGGTTTTGTGGAGTGTGGCTACCTTTTGTAGCGCGGCTGTTACGTCTATTCCGCAGCTTTATGGGTTGAGGTTTTTGATTGGATTTTTTGAGGGGCCGTTTTTCCCTTGTATTATTTATCTTATGAGTTCTTGGTGTAAGTCAACTCTATTTCTGATCAGCCATATCCAAGAACAGATACTGACGATAACGCAGATACGAAGGAAGAACGCGCCAAGAGGCTTACTTTGTTTTACAGCACCACGAGTTTGAGTCGCATGTTTAGCGGCTATTTGCAAGCAGCAGCCTACGACAACCTCGATGGCAAACTCGGGCACAGCGGTTGGCAATGGCTCTTCATCATTTGTGGGATCATCAGTCTCCCCTTCGGAATCCTAGGCTACTTCTTCTGTCCCGACTTCCCCGAAACGACACGCGCCTGGTTCTTCTCCGATGCCGAAGTCGAATTCGCGAAAACGCGTCTGCTAAAAGATGGGTACAAACCCCTCGGCTCCTCACCTTGGGATCGCAAAAAAATCTTTCGGATTATGAAGACGTGGCAGTTTTGGGTTTTACCTTTTGGATATAGTTTGATTCAAGGAGCGTTGCCGATTCAACAACCTGCTATGGCGCTTTGGCTTAAGGCGGAGAAGTTTTCGGTTGAGAGGATCAATGTGCTGCCTACGGCGCAACCTGCTGTTGCGGCTGTTGTGCAGGTTGTTGCGGGGATGATGTCGGATTCTCCGCTTTTTAATGGGAAGAGGTGGCAGCTTATTGTTGCGATGCAACTTGTTACGCTTTTCTCCACGATTGTTCTTATTATCTGGAATATACCGCTTGGATTGAAATACACCGCTTTCTACCTTAGTTATGTATGTTCTGGTGTACCCGGGCTGTGGTATGCGTGGTACCCCGAGCTGATACCTGATGATCATGAGATGAGGGGTTTCGTCGTTGCGAGCTCGAATACTTTTTCTTTTATCATGCAAGTTTGGTGGAATTTGGCGATTTGGAGAACGGTCCAGGGTCCGAGGTTTACGGCTGGTTTTACGGGTGCGACGGTTGCGGGGGTGGGCATTATTTTGTTGTGTTTTGTGCTGAGGCTTTTAGAAGGGAGGGATAGGAAGAGGGCTGGTTTGGGGCAGAGGGCCGAGGATGATGTTGAGGGGGTTGTTGCCGTGGAGAGGAGCGATGGGGTTGTTGGGTTTAAAAGGGGGGAATAGTACGATTGTTCGAGAGAAGTCGATAATTGACTTATGGTTGCTAATGATGAATTTTGATTGGAAATCATCGCATGAAGGAGCTGCTTTCGTAAGGCTCTTCCTTTGGTGGCATATTACGCTAGGTTTGTTTCTATTCTTGAACTTAAGGATAGTTTAAATAACCGTCAACTGCCCCTCTTCGCCAATCCTCACCGCCTTTAGGCACCAGGGCGTGGCAGAAGCTCGCCCTCGATCCTCATCCTCCATCTATCTACTCTATCTTCGTCCTCATCCTATGTTTTTCGAGTTTTTGAAATGACATCTACGATTTCAAGACTGGACTTACTTCCACCAGAAATACTCAGACGAATTGCAACTCATTCACCTACGAATTCTTTACTGGCGCTTATTGCTGTCTCACGCCGATTTTACACTACCCTCCACGATCCAACAATTTACAAAGCGGTCGTCCGCAATGGAAACAATCATGCACCGACATGTGTTGTCAGAAGTCCAATACCAGGGGCTGGCAGAAGTTGGGATGTGGATTTTACTCTTGCGAATTGGGACCTGGGTTTTCTTCCTCCTCAAACCCCTGTGGCAACATACGCACGCTGGGCACTCGCCGATCTCAGAGCGCGAGAGTGGATTGCAGACCAAACTTTTTTAATATCCGATGGTTGGTGTTCAGACGAGGACGAGGAGTGGTCAGACGAGGAGCGGTCAGACGAAGACGAGGAGTGGTCAGACGAGGAGCTAGGAGTCCAAATCCCTTGTGTGGAATTTCTCAAGTTCGCGCCTCATCTCATCACTCACGGATATCCGTTAATCCGACACATTTCGAGAGGCAACATGCTTCAACGGTGTGCTTCAGGTCGTGGAGAAAACCCGCACGGGGAGACGCTGTGCTTCATTCTTGCCCTGACCATGCTCTATGATACATCACACGCACGCGAGTCGCAGATCCAGTTGTCAAGGCCAACGTGGGTACACCCCCTTGCTGTGAAGGAACAGCTTCAGAGGAGTACAGGTTTTGTAAACGACGAAATTTATCATCCTAGATCACCATATTCTACGTCCGCGATTTTTTTCACCGAAGAGATACGAGCAAGATTTCAACGATCGGGCCCACGTTGGATCTTCCCGCCAAAATTGGAGAAAATTCCCTTGAAGGAATTACTAGATGTTGGATTGCCTTTCTCGGAATTAGCGACGAATGGCAAACTTCCTATTATCATCACTCGCTCGTTTCTCGAGGACGGAGAATGGGCTGGATACTACAGCACGGGTATGGATATTCTGAATGCTTGGATCCCCCCGCCTATGCAAAGAATTCGCTTTCAGACGGAAGAGGTTGATGGGCATGGGAAAATCAAGTTGAAGGGTAGAGGTGTGAATAGGCTTGGGGGTTTTGATTTCACCGGGTGGGTGAGGGGGGATGGGAAAGTGCGAATTAGCCAAAATCATGGTTTAGGCCGTGACGAGAGGGATTGGGATGGTATGTTGGGACCGTTGGGGATTATTGGGAGTTGGACGAGCGGCGAGCACTCTCGTGGGATGTTCTGGATTTGGAAAAGGGAATGGTCTCTTTAGTCTTAAGTATTATTTCTAGGTCAGTTGTGCTGCCCGCTTTCCTAGCTTCTGCGCAACCGCAGAACAGCTGTCAGTGGGTCACACCAAAAGCGGAAAACTCGTATTCCGTATGGGCAACTCTTAGGGGCGACGAATTACCTGAAAAGGATGTCGTTTTAGACAATACGCTAGACTTAGCGTGATATATCTAGTGAAACTACTTTTGGCGATTTGCCTTGGCACCTATGCGTCCCTTCTATCAACATGATTTTTACAGAATAGGACAAGTCGCTTGACGTAAATCACTAACTAAGAACGTAGAACTACAGCCGCATGATATCATGCATTTCAGCTAATAAGTTTCATCCATTCATATGTGCGAGAAAAGAATATAAAACCCTAAAATTTAAAGTCACACATTACCACTATCTCCATATTCAACTGTTCACAAAAACAGCCAGTACCAAGCCTTAAAATGAAATCCTCATTTCTCATCCTCTTCACACTCACCCTCCTCTCCCCCGTCATTGTACAATCTGAAATCGACTCTTGCGGAGGAAGCATCTTTAACAACTACTGCTGTGTAAACGGCGGCTTCTCCGGCCCCGTAGTCTCCTCATTCAGTGCCTCTTTCTCATCCCGAGACTCCAGTCGCTCAGCTTCTTTCTCCTCTCGGGACTCAAGCAGATCCGCCTCTCTCTCATCTCGCTCCGAAGCACGCGACTCCCCTTAAAGCAACGGCGGTGTCCGCACCGATGCCGCTCAGGTAACCGCCCGAGCTGTTCTGCCAGTGCAGAAGCGAGCAATTACTACGGAGGTTACTCCCGGCTTGACTTGTATTGGTGATTCAGCGAGGTCACTTACTAGACTTGATAATAGTGGAAGTGGTGTTGGAACCAGTACTACTGTTTCTGGAAGTGGGACGGGGCCTACTGTTATTGTGACTAGTACTAGTAGTTCGAAGGCTAGCGGTGCTGTTATTACTAAGGCGCCGGTTTTGGTTGCTGGTGCTGCGGCGGCTTTCGCTTATGGTGCTATGTAACGCGGGTATACATTTGGCTGGCTTGGATATTTAATTTGTAACATAGACGGAGATCCTTTCGAGGTGTGTAGTTGTGGTAATAAACTGATGTTTTGGGGATATTAGAGCTCACCAGTTAGGGCGTCCTAGATATACTAAAAAGTCGGACTCGACTAAATCGCAAATCGCAAATCGCAAATCGTAAATTACAAAGTCGAGCTAAAGTAGAACTTAATAATTATCTTTACTACTTCTTAGTCTCTCTCTCTTACTACTCTTTCCTTCTTTAGTATATTATATAAATATAAAAGTATAGAAGAGAGAGAGAGAGAGAGAGAGAGAGAGAGAGAGAGAGAGAGAGAGAGAGGATTGTTTACTACTTTTACTAAACTCCTCTTACCTATACTAGGAAAAACTTTCTACTAAAATGTTTACTCACCCTAAGACTTATTCTCGACAAGATTTTACGTTACACCACCTCTCTATAAACCAAAAACAGGGGAGGTAGTGTAGGTCGGTTTTATACTACTCTATAAGTACTATAAAACTAAGACTAAGAAAATACTTTATATAAGCTTTTATACTATAAATTATACGCTCTTTTAGATAGGCTTTCTAGAAAATTTCTATCTACTTTATTTTAAGAGGTTAGGGTTACGTTTTCCTACTTAGTAATCCTTCTCGATTTCCTTCTAAGACTACCTTCTTTCTTAACTTTAAATACGTATATTATAACTAATACTAAATAAAAACTAATTATAAATATAGAATACTATAATTAACTATTAATAGTACTATAATATATAATAATATTATAATATTTACTAAAGTAAAGCTTTATATATATTATTTTAGTTTTAGATATTAGTATAGTATATATCTCTACTACCTAATAAGTAGTATAATATTAATAGTTAGAAACTACTTTATATTAGGTTTTATACTACAATATATATAAGCTTTTAAATAGACTTTATAGAATATTTATATCTATTTTATCTAGTTAGTTAAGAGTTATATACTACTACTTACTAATAATTCTACCTTACTCTAGCTCTAACCCTAACTCTAACCCTAACTCTAAAGGTACTATAGCTTTCACCTTTTCTAGATATAGTAACTAGTTATATACTATTCTAAGTAACTTATAAAAAGTATAACTTTTATTATAAGTTTTTATATAAAACTACTAAAGTAGCTTAAAGTTAGTTATTTTTAAGAATTTACTATATTAAAAACTATATAGAAATATAATTAAATCTTAAACTATTTTAAATAAATACTATATATAACTCTTACTAAGAGCTATTTATAAATATTCTAGTTATAATAGTATAAACTATATATAACTAGTAAATAAGTATATAAAGATATATCTAATATAATAATATAAACTATTATATAAGCTTAATAATAGTAAAATAACTATTAAATTTACTTTTTATAAAATAAAAAAAGTTAGAATATATATATTTATAGTAGTTTAAGCTACTATATAAAGTCTATAACTAAAATCTAAAGAATACTTTAGAAGTATAATACTTAAATAATATATAATCTTAACTAATTATACTTAATTACTAA